>CAJUYH010004986.1:13698-38569 GCA_910591685.1 Galerucella tenella
AAGGTTCCATAAGAAATTACGCGATCTGTATGAATGTATCTAGAAAAAGCCGCATGGATCGTTGTATCATATCTCGTAGTTGGTATCATTTTCCAGACGGGAACTGGATAGTTAAGGAACACCAACTTAAATGAAGGCTGACACAAGGACACTTCCATACTATGAGTCTACTAAATAGGTTAGACAAGGAACTCTCGTCCAGGCTGCTGAAAATGGGTAAGAGATATTTGAAGACAGTTACCAACCTGGTGACTGGACACTGTACCCTGAGGAAGCATCTGCACAGGATGGGCAAAGTAAGTGAACCTATGTGCAGAAAATGTGAACTCTACGATGAAAAACCTACTCGCATACTCTGCTTCTGTGAGAACTTACAAGGACTCAGACGGAAGTCTATAAAGAAGACACGAAGCTTTTGGAATGGAAGTAGGTGGATAACATGGATAATGGTACAAAGATTCAGTTTAAGTGCCTGGGCTGTTGAGCCCAATCCAAACGTATGAATGATTAAAGCTGCATTTACATTCAATTCCAAGTCAAATTTGTTTTGAAAGTGGCGTGTTTGTCATATGGGGGCAGCACAGTATCATTTACATAGGAAAAAATTCGAAGTTGACTTCAAAGTGCACTTCGAAGTGGGACAAACAGTTTGCTGATGGCAAATAAAAATTTTGAGGTTAAGCTGCAGGTCATCAGGTTATGTCATTATATGTTTACGCCAAAATCACAGCAGAACTTCCAAGAAGCACTATTTTCTTATTAGTGTCCATTTCGTTTAATTACACAGGTAGGTAAATAACATACAAATTTTAATTACTGGACAAATATAAACCACGGACATAACCTATAAATTTCTTCAATGAAAATGATAAATTATCAAATGTCAAACTGGGCTTGGACTTCGAAGTGAATGTAAATGCAGCTTAAATACTTCTCTCAAGTATTCAATAAGTGGAGCAGATTCTCTTGTCTACTATTGATTTCCTATTATCATTCCCATTTTCCAATTATTTAGTTAAAAGATTAAACACGCGTTTTTAATACCCTAAATAGAATAATTCGCAGAGAATTTTCATTTAATTGCCTACAATCGGAAAAAAAGGTGGTACAATGTTATTATTTTGAAAAGCATACGTGTGAGTTTGTTTATCTAATTCCGTTATCAAATGTGACACTTTAAGTCACTCCTTGACGTTAGGTAACATTTTTCATAACCTTCATATATTATGAAAAGTAGTTATGTAAAAACTTTACGTAACTGTTTAAGTTTCAACATAGAGATACCACATGAGTTTCAAAGAATAATTTATTAATTAGGTACTGTCGAAACTGACAATTATTTCATTATTTAAACTGACAATTACCCCATTATTTGAATTCAATAGTATTTTAAGATTTATAAACATTGAAAAAAAAATTATTAAGGACACAGTTATTTAAAGTAAGTCAATTTTCTGGGTGCACACTTCATAGTAACAATACTTTTAACACCATTTGAATCCACTTTAATATTACCATTGTAATTGAAGATTTTATTAAATATTATAAAAGCGCGAAATTAGATAAAACGTTGTACGTAAACACGTTATAAACTCGCTTGTTGAACAATATCGCTCTTTCCATAACTAGTTACGTAAATAACTATTTATTCTGTTCATAATAAATTTGTAGACTGCCTTAGGCTTTGACCGATATTGATTTTCAGATATTGTTATGTGCAGTTTCTTCGTGCAAACGACTGCAACCTTTTTCTTTTTTTCGAGCCGAGATGGGAAACTCATGTTCGAATGGGTCCTTAACCAGTACCCAGACTCATCCCCACGGGAATACCTACCAACCAAACCCACCTCATAGAGGGTGCCTTTGACAACACCTCCCACAAAGTAATCACTAGGGCAATTCGTCAAAAGCAAATTGACGAAACAAGCTGCAGATGGATAGACTGCATGCTGAAAGACCGAACGATATTCTCAACCTTGATGGGCACAACATTGTCAGCCCGAGTTTCAAGGGGATGTCCTCAAGGAGGAGTACTGTCTCCTCTAATATGGAACCTTGTAATGGACGGACTGATAAGGAGACTCAAAAAGGAACACCATACTGTCATAGGATATGCGGACGATCTAGTCATCATATCACAAGGCAAATTCAGTACTACGGTCAGAGAGCGCATGCAACAGGCTCTGAACATAGTAACGAAATGGACGACAGAGGTGGGTTTAAATATAAGTCCCACCAAATCAAACTTAGTACCCTACACCAAGAGAAGGGACTTGGCAGGTTTGGGACCACTATACCTTCAAGGTACGGAAATTCCAATGGTTATGGATGTTAAATATCTCGGGGTGATTATTGACTCGAGATTAACATGGTCCAAACAAATGGAAAAAGTTGCAGCAAGATCGGAAACCACACTAATGATGGCAAGACGAACTTGTGGGAAAACATGGGGGTTGAGTCCGCGAATGATACACTGGATATACAGTGTAGTGGTTAAACCCATAATAACATATGCGTCTTTGGTCTGGTGGACAAAGACGACACAAAAGAATGCAATGACGAGACTAGGCAAGGTGCAAAGACTTGCATGTCTCAGCATTGCAGGATGCATGAGAAGCACGCCAACGGCAGCACTAGAAGCCTTATTCGACCTTCCTCCACTACACCTCGTGATAATGGGGGAAGCAAGGATGGGACTATTTAGGCAGCAAGATAATCTGAGCAACAAAATAGTTAGAACAGGACACACATCTGTTAAAGACATCATAAGTGAAGCCATTTTAGATTTGAAAACAGACTATATGGCCACTAAACTTCTCCCAAGCCCCAAATATGAGGCAGAAATACCTCACAGAAAGGACTGGCAAGAACCAAGCAGACTGAAATTTCCCCGAGGAGAGACCTGGTACACAGACGGATCACAGACAGGGGAAGGAACAGGAGCAGGAGTGTACAGTGAAAAGAGAAACACAAAAGGCTCTTTCTCACTAGGCAAACATATCTCTGTATTTCAGGCAGAGATCTATGCCATCCTAGAATGTGTCAGAATTAACAAATATAGGACTGACACTCATAGGATAAACATACTAACTGATAGCCAGGTAGTCCTTGCGGCTTTAAATAGCCGCAAGGTAACATCCAGACTAGTAGAAGAATGTCAGAAAGAACTAAATGAACTAGCAGACCACATTAAAGTAAGATTGGTGTGGGTGCCGGGACATAATGGTATTTCTGGAAATGAACAAGCTGATGAACTCGCAAAAAGAGGTTCAGCAACAGCATATGTTGGACCAGAACCAGCTCTTGGGACCACAAAAAAGGTAGTCCGAGCGCAAATACAAAAATGGGTACAAAGCCAACATAGACTTCATTGGAGGAACACTCCGAAACAGGTACACAGCAAAATCTTCATAGGTGACACATGTGCAAAACGGGCCAAAAAACTACTGAATATCAGCAGGAATAAGCTAAGAATTATTACAGGTTATCTAACGGGTCATACCCCGTTAAAAGATCACCTGCATAAAATAGGGTTATATAACGGGGACCTCAGCTGCAGACTATGTGGCATGGAGATCGAGACCGTGATCCATATCTTGTCTGACTGTGAGGCACTGCACTCCAGGAGACGGGCAATCTTCGGAGAGGCCAATGTGCCACCTGAAGTATATGGCACACATCCAATGGACCTATACCGTCTACTCGAAGGTACGGGGATAACTGGATGGGTGGACTAAATATGGGAGCAGAGTACAATAAGCCAATAGGCTGCAGTGCTCCCGGCATCTGAACGGCTCCCAAAATGGAAAAAAAAACCCACCTCAAACTCGCCGTTACTTCCGCCTTGGAATCACTACCCTAGCATACTTTAAGACGGGCGGCGGTCCCTAACACCCTCTCCGTCATCTTCTCCCTTCTATCGCTCCTACCTCTCTCATGCCATGTCTCTTTCCCTAATCATGCTCTTTCCAGCTTCTTCAAAACTTCCTCGTTCTTTCAACATCTAAACACATGTCTCACATCATCCTCCACTTCATCTCTCGCACGCTCCAGTTTCTCTTTTCCCAATCTTGTGGAGGTAACCCACTCTCGACCCATGCCCTGTGAGCACCAGCGTCAAGAAGTAGCTCACCTCCCCGAATTTCCGGTTCACCCAATTTCTCCTGCTCCCAATCGCCCTCAAACTCATCCCACCTTGTCTCCATTTCCTCATCCATCCATTCCTGTACTTCATCTCTGGTCGCACCCCTCCAGCGTGTCTGTCTGGCTCTAGCCATCAAGTCCAATGGATAGGACCTTGACATCACTGCTGCTGCCAGTCCACCCACTGTCCTGTACGCCTGCACCACCCTCAGGAGTATCCCTCTCTGCATACGACTGCAACCTAGACTTATTGTGGGTTCTTATGTGAAACCTTTTTGACGAACTACAAATATTTTATTCATATAATATAGTAAAAGCTATTTTAATCAATATGATTCTAGTTTATTTCTTATAATTTGATGCTCCCAATAAAACACTAGAACGTACCTAACACCACCGAATAGTATTACTATTCGGTGCTAACACATAGCAAAACAACATTGTTATTTTAGATAGTTTTCGAGCAATTCTACAATTCAATGTAATAATTTTGTTTCAGATCCCTTATGTCAGATCAAACAACTGGTACGCTCGAGCTGGACTGTGGTGGAGCGACATTATTAAACTTGTCAACGACCTACGCCGAAAAATATCATGTTTACACATCAATTTTTGTTTGCGTATTCGGGAGCGTGGCCAACATTTTAAACATAATCGTTTTAACAAGAAAGGAAATGGCTAATGCTCCGATCAATCGGATATTGAGTGCGCTAGCTGTAGCCGATATGTTACTTATGATTGAATACATTCCTTTCGCTTATTATTATCACGAAGAAAAGGGGAGAAAGGATTTTTGCTATTATGGAGCTGTGTTTACATTATTTCATATCAATTACAGTCAAGTTTTACATACGATATCTGTTTGTTTGACATTGTCGTTAGCTATTTGGAGATTTTTGGCTATCGGGTGAGTGGAATATATTTTTAATTTTTAGTGGAGTCAATGAATAAATAAAACAGGCAATATTCGGAAGTCCTCAAGAACAGCTCCGATTTTGATGTTTTTTTTTTTTCAAAATTTTTTTCATATTTTTTAAAATCAGAGACCTCTTGGAGTGGGGACGGAACTATTTATCTTGTTTAAACAATATCTGTGATATTTATGCACAAAAAAAATTTCTACTATACTATATCCATTAAAAACTTGTAAATATATTGATGAATGTTATAAACAATTATCTATAAGTTTGTTCTGTGTAGTAATGACATGGAATTAATTTGTGGACCAAAATATAAATTTTTTATTGACCATAGAAAATTCATTATTTTATATACAAAAAAAGTACATTCAATTTTCATTCTCATTTCGGAGACTTCTTCATCTTCTTCAAGTGGTGGGTGGTTACTGCAGTCATTTCCACCGCAAACTATGCAGGCGGGTGAGCAATGAAGACCACTTTTTCTGCAGCCACATGCTGAACCGCATCCTGTTTTGTAAGAGCAAAATATCAATTTTAAAACGTTGTCAGGTGCTGCTGGTTGTGTCATTTTGATTGGTTTTAAATAATTCTCTTTTCGCCAACCCCATTCATCAGGTGGTATCGATGAATTATGTTTTCATTGCTGAACTTGTAAGTAGACTCTTTTAATATGTTGTTTTGCTGCATCTTCTGTCGGAGGTAAGGAATTAAGTTGTAAGCTTTTATTTTTTGAAGCTAATGCTATGAAACGTTTATATCGCAGTTCATTCAAGCATTTGGTAGTTTTAGCACCATACATTGCTAGAATACAATCAATACCATCATTAAAAAGCACTTCTTCATTTTGCTCTTCAACCATAAAATTTTCAGCTGCTCCATGTAAATTATAGAAAGCGGATGTGGTATCACATCCAGTGAATGCATGAATAAAAAACAGATGGGTTTTTTTAATATTTGGATATTTCTCTAATATTGTTTTTGATGAGTAAACTCGTTGCAAGACATTATTTTTCAGTGGTTTAAACCAAAAAAAATTCTTTATCATCAGGTGCTAGAGCCATCAATAAAACTAACACATCAATATCTTCAGCTACAACAACTACTTGAAGAGAGGAACAATCTATAGCAGATTGCACAATAATTAATCGATCAGCATCACTTTCGGCTTGACTCCACTCAATATTATTTTCGCCTAGTTTTTTGCAGAGAAGATTAATAAACCTATTTTTATTTTAACTATTACCTAAAAGTTTCTCTTTCGTTGTGTTTAAAGGCATGTCTTCTTCAAATAAATAATCAATGGAAGTATTGGCGATATATATACGATTTCTCTCAGACACTTTAGTTCCATTATTACTATATCCATCAAATACAACTTTAACATCAGTGCCATAATTATTACGTAAATATCTAATATACTGTTGACAAATATCTGCAAATTTTTTATTTTTTTCCCATTTTAATCTATGAAGTATTTGTAGCGTATGCAGGTAACACATAAAATAAATGTTTTTGTTTTGTTTTAATATTAAATTATTGTTTTAAACTTTTTTGTAACAACTATTTGTTACAATAAGATTAATATATGGAGATTTTTTTACAAAAAAATAGAGACCAAACTGAATTTTTTATATAAATATCGTTGATACTGTTTAAACAATATAAATAGTTTCGTCTCCTAAGAGGTTTCTGATTTTAAATAATATAAAAAAACAAAATTAAAAAAAAATTCATCAAAATCGGAGCTGTTCTTGAGGACTTCCGGAACAAAGGCTTCATTGACGCGACTATTTAAAGCATAACATATTGGCAAGGCTACCGACCACAACAGTACAATTTCCAGCTCAATAACTACAGAAGGATGATTTCCACCGAAAGTCAAGAGAAAATTGCATTCTAGTAAAGTACATTTAACAATATTTTGTTAATGCAGTATGTGGTATTAAGGATTTAATGATGAAACCTTATAAATCCCTCATTGTACAGTGAACAAAACAGATCCGTAGTCGGTAAAAGTTAAATACTAAAATTGAATATTATTTTAACGTTTCAAAGCAACGAGTAAGATGCGATACTGCGTTATTGTTATCCTATTAACGACTACCTGCTGTGGGAAAAGTTAAAACGAAATATCTTGGAACGGAGTATACATCTTAACACACATAAACATATACAGTGAGATTGATTAGTGTGTTATAGCTTAGTATGTCTGTTATCAAGAAAGATACCAAAAAATGTAAGCAGCTTTCAGCTTCATAATATAAACCCTACAAAAAACAAATAGTAAAACAGAACACAGAGTCAGATACTGCACATGCAATACGCATATATACAGATGGCTCAAAAATGAAAGAAGAATCAGGATGTGGAGTTTACTCCAGAGCACTAAGCCTAAGGATTAAGTGGGGAATGGGGAACAATACCAGCGTGGTTCAAACAGAAACGGCTGGTATCTTAATTGCCGCAAAAGAACTAACCAGAAAGGAATTTCTGGCAAAAATATAACAATCTGCACTGATGGTAGACAAGCCCTATTAGCCTTGAGCAGACAACGTGTTTTATCGGGGTTAGTACTAGAGTGCCACCAAGATTTAGCTAACGCCTCGGCAGATAACAATATAATCCTGAGGTGGGTTAAAGAGCACGACAGGAGCAAAGGTCATCGTATTGCCGATTCTTTAGCCAGGGAAGCGGCTGGACTGAAAATTTTAGGACCCAGTGACACCTACGGCCTACTACTACTACTACTACAGAATGTGCAGGCGAGCCTTGACCTAGCCAAGCTAAAGTCACGGTTCCGGCACTGAGGCCACTGGCGGGCCCATTGTGCCATTCCTGCTACCTAGTCATCCATGAAGCCGAGCCCTTCAATAAAGGCCACAACCTTTTTCAGTGGATGCCTACTCGTGTCCCCAGGAGCCATGTCAGGAGCCGTGTCCCTGCTCTGTCACCAGAGCATGAGCCATCTGTGAACCAGACAGTCCCATGAGGCTGTGTATTCGTCTCTTTATCCCAGGATTCTCTGTTCCGGATCATAGCCCTGTATGGGTATGCGAAGTAGTACTTGCGCAAGCATTCGTCAGACGCTCGAGCCAGAACTGGAATAACATCCAGGAGCCGGAGCCTTTTGACGTGTCTGCACTCTTCCCCTCTTCGCACGTATCCCAGACGCTTCATGCGCAGGAAAGCACTCCCCGCCTCAGCCTCGATCACATGGTGAAGAGGCCGAAGACCAAGGATCACTTCCATCGCAGCAGTCTTCATGCAGCCAGTTGCACCCAAACTGACCACCCTTTGAAGGCGTGCCAGTTGCGATCTAGCCGTGACCAAGGTTACCCTCGGCCACCAGACCAGATCCGAATATGTGAGCATAGGCAGCATAATAACTCTATAGAACCATATGATCGTTTTGGGGGTCAGTCCCCACCTCGGGCCAATGGCTCTCCTACAGGCCCAATACGTGTTTGTCACCTTGCTCAGGCGAATATCAAGATGAGCCTTCCAAGTCAGATTTAGACCCTCAGGTCTTATACCTCTCTTTTTGGTGAAAGCAACTATCTCAGCCTTGGCAGGATTAACTGCAAGTCCGTGTTCGTTACACCACCCATGTACCCTATTCAGAGCCCTTTGCATGAGGTTCCACAATGTGGGCGAAATAACTCCCCCTTGCGGACATTCCCTAGCGACGATTACTTTTGCCACATGGTCTTTCCATGTGGCCTCTACTGTACGGTTGCACAACATGGCCCCAAGCCAGTGAGTGATCATTGGCTCTATTCCATGATTTACCGCAGCCCTACACATGGATCCTACAGGTGTGCTGTCAAACGCCCCTTGTATATCCAAGAAAGCTCCAGGGTTATCATGCCATTTTCCAGCGCCTTCTCCACCTGGGTTACCAGTTGGTGTAAGGCACTTTCAGTTGACTTGCCACACCTAAAAGCATGTTGGTTGTTGTGCAAAGGATACCTAAGCCCAACCTTTTCCTTTATGTACCGATCAGCCACCCTCTCCAGTGTTTTCAGCACAAAGGATGTTAGGCTAATGGGTCTAAAGGATTTAGCCACCGTATATGTGGTACGACCCGGCTTGGGTATGAAGACTACTTTCACATGCCTCCACTGTTCAGGGACATACCTACGTGCCAAACAGGCCCGAAAGATATGCACCAGAATTGTGCCAACGGCCTCCCAGCCTTGTTGAAGCAAAGCCGGGCCTACGGCCTAATGACTTCAACAATTGCGGAACTAGCCAAACGTTACACCCATGCTGAATCCCTTAAGAGATGGAATGGAATCAAAGGATGCAGTCTTGCTAGGATCACCCTGGGCGACCCTGGGAAGCTGGCGCCGAAGAAATATTTGTCGATGACCAGGAAAAACCTACGTTTAACAGTTGAATTTCTGACTGGCTACTGTCAACTAAGGAAACACCTCTATACTAAGGGGCTAGTGGACAAACCTCTATGCAGGATGTGTGAACAGGAAGATGAAATTGTCAGACATGTCTTATGCGAGTGTCCGGAGTTATCGTCGATCAAAGAGTGTGTGTTCGGTGAGTCTTGGCCTACACCTGCCGATATAAAGGAGATGTCTCCTAGCGACCTGTCCACCTTCAGGATGGACGATGACCTAGGAGGACAACTCCTCGGGAGGATGTACAAAGGGTTACATGTGGCCTAGGTGCTGTGAGCCTACACTCACCCTCCCTACTCTACAGATACAGATACAGAAGCTTTATAAGCGCTTTGCCAATTACATAGAAGTCATTCGAAAATCTGGCAAATTAAATAATACAATAACCAGCTCAGCCAGAAATTCTTCTAGAGAAAAGTATTTTATGAGAATTAATTTATTTCTTTGTGTAATATTCAGCCATTAAATTGAAATATGGTAAATCTGTTTTAATCAACGTTGGAGATATTTTGAAATACAACAAAGTCAAAAGTCTACTCTAGGTTAGACATCGACATTTCGCATTAAGCCCGCTACTCACTATTCGTTAATGCGTCGTTTCGTCGCAGTACTTCACGAATGTTTGCTTAGTGAGTATGACTCGCTTCGCCGATGCGATTCGTTGTGCGGCGCTTCGCCTTGATGTCGGTATTTGGACGAATCATGAAAGGAAAAATTGAACGATGCGACGAAGTCGACGGAGCGACGAAGTTGACCCATTCGGTCTCCACGAGAATCATTCGTTGTTGTCAGTCGTGGTGTGTCTTCAAAATGGAATGGAATGACGATTTTGTGTCCTTTTTCTGTATTTGGGGACCAATTTTATTCAACAGCAACTCAAAGTCTTCATAACTAATCCTGCAAAAGTTATGAAATTTGCCTGACGGTTCCTTAAGCATATCGACGATCAGTACAGTTGTACCTTAAATGGGTGAAATACATAAAACAGTTCGTAAAAATTTGCATTTTAACTGCAATGCTTACCGAGATCTGCTTTTATATAAAGACTGGGTCCACCATCTTCTTTTTTTTCTTTTTTTTTGAATTCAAAATGACTACATAATAAGCTTGAGCTGCAGCAAGCAGAAGTAGGCCTTCTTCTTCCGAATTCATTTTTATAAATGGAAGCTTGTGATCACACTTCGCACAATGGAACGAAGTTTCATGAAAATCCACTAAACGTAGTTGTTTGACCATTGAAAAGATCACATTTCGCTGGATTATTATATTTGTATATGGTATATATATCATCGTGGCTGTGCTTTTAGGAATTCTGCAAATACCCTTTTATAGTTGAATGTATTATGGAAGGAAAACAAGGGACTGAAGGTAGTTTTCGTGAATATATTATTACAAACAATGTTCCGCGTACAATGGAAGATAAAATAGCTTAAAAAAATAATTTACATGGTTCTAAAATATTATTTAATTTTGCGATTAACATATTATGTGTGTTTGTGTACGAAAACTACTCCATTTGCCACAGAATTTTAGAAGTTGCTTCGTCCAAAATTCTCATTTTATAATGAATTCATTGAACAGCTTACAAGTTTGGAGCAGTAATTTATTTTTAATAACAAAAATACCGGCAATCGAAAACACTGCTAGCACGTTAGCTTGGCAAATCTAATCTTACAGGTAACATTTTATAATTAATACTCAGGACCGGCTTGGAAAATTTCAACCATTCAAGTTGACTGATTAGTGGGTTATCCTAAAGAATACCAAAAAATGTAATTGATAAAAATTGTAGATAACTTTGAGCTTCATATTTCAAAATTATCTACAATGTTACAGGGTGATCCGAGGAGAGTCCTGGTATACATAGGGTCAAAGACTGGGGAAGGGACAGGACCAGGGATGTATTTATAGTGAAAAGAAGTACATACCTCTGTATTTCGGGCGCAGACTTATACTATCCTAGAATATGTCAGAATTAATAAACATAGGACACTCATAGAATTTATTTTAACTGACAGCCAGGCAGCTTTAAATAGCCACAAGGTAACATCCAGACTGGTAGATGAATACCAGAAAAAAATAAATGAGCTGGCAGGTTATCTAACGTGTCATGCCTCGGTGTAGAATCATTGGCATAAAATGGGGCTGTACAACAGCTGTAGACTGTGGGGCATTGGACTCCAAAAAAAGACAATCTTCGGGGAGGCCAATGTGTCGATTGAACCTCATGACACACATCCAGTTGATTTATATCGTCTACTCGAAGGTATGGGAATGGTCGGGTGGGTAAAAAAATGTGGGAATAGAATATGTTAGGTTAGGTTTGTGGTAAGTGGGTCTATAAGGCTCTCAACTGCGACTGGTAAGAGTCTATTATGACTTATAACTATTCAGATCTCACCAAACAAATTCAGCTTCTTAACAAAACCGATTCGTTTATTTGGTGAATGATATTTCAGGTCCGAGGGCGATAGTAACCAATCCTGGTAAATTATGCCAGAAGTCTAAAGTTCTTCTTACTGTCCAGGTATTTAAGTGTTTGTTTGGCAAAACTTATTGCGATGCCAATTGTAGGTTCTGGTCCGATAGAAACACGTGCGGCACCCTCCCTTGCAAGAGAGTCTGCCTTCTCGTTTCCTTCCATTTCAGAATGGCCAGGGATCCAGATCCAGACTTTTTTGGCAGTCTAAAACCAATTTCGACGTTACACGGGGCTTTTAAAGCTGCTTGGCTGTCCGAGTAAATTGTTATTGTTCTATGTATGAGATTGGCTTGCTCCACTCTCTCCACACATGAAACAATGGCGTGAATTTCCGCCTGAAATACGGTTGCATAGGATCCTAGGAAGGTTGAAATTTCTGTCCTAGGTCTGCGCCCGTATACACCTGGACCAGAGCCTGAGGGTGTTTTTGAGCTGTCTGTGTACCAACAGCAGTCTGCTCTTAATAGTTCATCCTTACGGAGGGCCCATTCATCTCTATTTGGAATTAGGACGGCGTAAGGCAGGTCATAGTTTACTGTTGAAGGCATTATGTCAGAGGTCATTCCCAGAATACTGTGACTTTCAGTGTCAGCTAGCATTCTGCTTCGTTCTGCATAAGTCTGATTTATGCATTTAGAAATATGTACAATTCTGTATGCTGTCCATATAGCCTCTTTTTCCAAAAACATATAGATTTGTTTGGGTCCCAAGCCCCAAGATTTTCCACAGGTCCTTCGACATGTTCACAAAGATAGTCTGGCCTTATGGATAATTTTTTCAAAGTGAGCGTTCCAAGTAAGTTTCATATCTAGGATAATCCTCAAATATTTTACTTCTGCAGCAAATGGAATAACCTCACCATTGTAGGAAAGTGGTGGAAGATCCTCCAGCTTCATTTTCCTAGTGAAGGGAACTATTACAGTTTTGCCAGGGTTAACAGATATCTGTTCCCTCTGACACCAACTGTGGACATCGACCAACGTCTTTTGGAGGATATTATATGCTACCCTTCCTGACTTGGTCTTTGCCAAGATGACAAAGGTCGTCTGCATACGCTTGCAGTTCTACCCCTCTTCTTTCGAGACGCTAAGCAAGTTATCCATCAAGAGTGACCACAGTAGGGGATATAGTACTCCGCCTTGTGGGCAGCCCCTGGAAACCTTAAAGCTGATGGTCTCATCCTGCAGAGATATAGTGGCTGTCCTATTTGTGAGCATGGCATATATCCAACCAGTAATGGTTGGTTTGATGCCCTTTTCAGTCAAAGCTGAACCAATGGAGGTCGGTAGTGCATTGTCAAATGCTCCTTCAATGTCAAGAAATATGGCCATCGCAATCTTCTGTGGGAGTACAGTACAATAAACCAGCAAAAAGAAAGAAAACAAGAGGGTGATCCATAACTCGATGCCAGATCTTTTGCTTTATGAATGATCCACCCCATATTTTACTGTGAAACTAAAATCCGCTTCACTTTCCCATTACAAAAATTTGAAGTTGTAAAGTTATAACCAATTTTAGCTCTGTTTTTCAAACAACACACTAATGGGGCTACCTTGTATATAATAGCGAACTGAGTAATGTTTTTTCTATTTCCAGATACCCAAAACAGAATACCCAATTATGTTCCAGTGGCAGATGCACGCTGGCGATCTGCATTTGTTATATTCTACCCATATTCCTTTGCATACCAGCCTATTACATTTTTGAAATATCATCGATAGTTATAGAGGAGCACAACGAAAACATAACTCTTTATCACACAGATCTGAAAGAAGACGTAAAAAGGGATACAACCCTCCTTAAAATAAATTTTTGGTTGTTTGCTGTTTTAATTAAACTTCTACCATGCTGTATATTAACCGTAATTAGCATATGGCTTATAAGAACTTTATTTAATGCTAAAAAGAGAAGACAGGTGTTAAGAGGTTATGATTCGTTTCCTCTTACGGTTGATGGAAAAGAAGTGAAAAGAAAAGGTAACAAAGCGGAAAGGAGATCTGACAGAACGACGAAAATGTTAATAGCAGTGCTATTATTGTTTCTTGTAACTGAATTTCCTCAAGGGATATTCGCTTTTTTCATCGGTATAAAGGGTCACGATTTATTTTTACAATGCTACCAACCCTACGGAGAAGTAATGGATATTATGGCTTTAACCAATGGGTCAATTAATTTTATTTTGTATTGTTGCATGAATAGGATGTTCAGAACTACATTTAGTCAACTGTTTAAGCCGAAAATTTTGAATAAGTGGAATGGAAATTCTTCTGAGGTGCATACTACGTAAGTTTTTTTTCATTATTTTATTAATTAACAATAAAAAATTTTTATAAGCTTAGGAAAAGTTGTTATTACTCCGTCCTGGACCCTACTGCAGGATGTGTTTGTTGTTGCAAAAGATCTCATTGCAATAATTTTGAACTGTCCAAGACAACATTTTTTTTAGTACAGAAAATTGAACATTTTGGCTAGTAATTTTTTCCTCCAGCACGAATTTACTTAAAATTGTCGCAGAAGATAGGGAATAGTCCAAGGATATAAGTCCAGTGATTTTTATAAAGCTGACTTTCAAGAATCTATCCATAATCTTATCTTCTTGTTAATCCCACCGGTCTAGACTTATTCCATTCAACAATTGTTGATTATTATTATGAAATTTCAATTATTATTCATTATTAAATCGAAAATATTTTATAACAGTTGATTCTAGATTTATTTGAACTGATTTTAATAAACATTTTTGTAGGGTAGTGCCAAACAGGACAAATACAACTACGTTGTAGAGATTGGACAAGATGTAAATAAACTGTAAATTAAATTTATCAAAATGTATACTGTAAATCATTTATATATCTTACAGATTATTGAGAGATTATAATTAAGGCACTCCCAAAAGTAATATTTAAATCGAATAGGTCAAATTGAAGTAGATAGATGCCAGAAGAAGACTAAATGAACTGGTGAGTTCTGGTAAGATTGTTGTTGATGGGCTCTAGCGAGATTTCTGAAAATTAACAAGCTGATGATCTCGCGAGAAGAGTTTCAGGAACAGTATAATATGTTGGACCAGAACCAGTTTTTGGAACCACAAAGTTTGGAAACTACAAAAAGCATAGTCTACTTCTATCGACTTCAAATATAACTCAAACCTTTGAGTGATGATGTTTTTTAAAAGTTTCCCACGTTCCTAATAAGAATGCTATTATTCATTGACTGTTCTATTGAAAATAACATACCCTTGCCTCATTTTAGATCTATTTCTTCTGTCTAGATCCGCATTCCTCCATTTTATTGAAAATTAATAAAAATCACATACAAAATTTTATGAAACACCAGAGGATTCAATGTCTAAGGTTATTTGGGTACTATCATACGAAAATGGGCGTGAAGTTTGTAGTACATTAGTTCATTTTGCATTTTTACGATTCCTTAAGCTTAAAAGTAGCAGCTCACGAACTCTCTAACTCGATAGTAATTGTCATTTCTAAGTTTACTTTTAATGTTTTTATCTTCCCATTCGCTACAGATCGTAATATCTACAAAAACTGAGTGTATTCATATGCTTCAAGCTAGGTATTATTGGCAAACCCAAAGAATACACCCAAGAAAAAGAAACGAAGAGTGCAGAAATAGTTACTGAGAGGAAAAATATTTACAAATACATTTCATAAAATACTACTTCATACTGACACACTCTTTATTATGTGTATGTGTATTTTAATTATGTTTCTTCGTGTATGCCAGAGGTTATTTATTATTGTACTTCCAACATTAAATGATTTGAGCCTGCCTTCACTTCTTGTTGTTTGAGGGGTATTCTTTGGCATACATTTTTAGCTGTTTCTATTTCTTACATTCACGCGAAACTATTCGAAGTTCGAACATGCTCCAAACATTTACGCGAAACTATTCCAAGATCTACGGCAGGGCCGGAGCTTGAGTTGAAAAGGCCCCGGGGCAAAAGACAATTTGGGGCCCCATATTAAAATCACTTGTTATGATAACATCGTATAAATATTAAGTAAGCACGACAGTTTTCTGTTAATGACGATATTTATTGTTCACAACTTGTAGAAACAGTTATTATAATCTGCAGGCAATATCCTACATGTAGAATGTTTGCAAATGCTCTTATGACATTTTGTTACAAACGCAGAAACTTAAAACTAAAAACACTTTTTCCTAGATTTTACAGAAGAAAATTTGTTTATTACCTTATTAAATTCAATCTTGCGCGCTCTTTGATTTTCAATGGACAGTAGCGCTAAATTACTAAGTCTATTTTGTCCCATTGAGGTACGCAAGTAGTTTTCGATTAACTTTAATTTAGAGAAAGTCCGTTCAGCTTTCGCAGTAGTGATAGGGACAGTTAGAAACATCAGAAGTGCTGTGCACACATCTGGATAACTGGACGACAATGACGCATTTTGAATGATCAAGAAACGGGCTAGCTCTTTGACATCTTTCATTGAATTGATTTCGTTTGAAAATGTTGACCGTACAGAAAGCAACTGAGAGGAAAAGGAAGGTGACACATCATTCGAAAAGGTTTTGGAAAACAAATCAGCTTCTTGCTCCAACTCGCTCTTGGATGAATTTGTAAGATACTGAGGTTGCAGGATTTTATAATTTTTCATTCCAACAAACCTAGATTCAAGTTGTGATAATATTGTATCTATCATCGGGTAGAAAACATTAAGGCGTTGTTGAGGATCGTTCAATCTCTCATCTTGCGACAACTAATCAAAGTGAGACTTTACCTTACGTGATCTTTTGTCTAGAAACTTTTTTCAATTTTCCACTTATCGCAAATTTCTGACACATCCATCAGTAATGAATTGAAATTTTCTCTCAAGCTCTGAATTCTCTGAAACGCATTTTGAAGCTGATCATGTGCAAAAAAAAGATCGATTTTTTCTAACTGCAATAATTTTGACGGTAAGTTCATTATTTGTAAAATTTCATCTTGAAGAACGAGGAGAAAGACAAAATCAAAAGTTTCAATTTTTTTTGAATCCCCAACGCCATGTTTCTTTCTTTTTAACATTAAGTCAAACTAGCAAACTCTGAGTCAACTAATATGTTTCAATCTTTTTTTTCAAGTATGTTTTTGTATAAAATTTTTAAATATGTCTAGAAAGGGCTAAATATTTTTCCCCTTTTATTCCCTGCCAGGGGGCCCCTAAGGTCGGGGGTCCCGGGGCACCGCCCCGGATGCTCCATTGTAGATCCGGCCCTGATCTACGGACACACGTACTGTGTTACAGAGTTCGAGTGCAGATTATTGTAAGCTATAGATTTACAAACAATGCGCTTATTTGTATTGCTACGAGCAATTAGGTAAATAATGTGTCATTTTTAAGGATGATGGAAAGCTCACATGTTTTATAAAGAGCGATATTATTAATGCAGTCAACGGGGTTTGAGCTATTCATGAATAGCTCAAACGTATTCATGAATAGGCAAAGACAAAGTATCAAAAAGAGGTATGTTTGTCGTATTTTTGAATTATTAGAACCCATGAATTAACCCTTTCGGTACGGCTCGATTATCGGATATTTTTGCCTCACAGACGACGAAATTGCAGTGCTCGACAGACGAGTGACGGATATAAACGTCAAATACCAAATAGGTAAAATGAGTGTAGGTTAGGTTTTGTTCAACTTGAATTCATGTTTAAATTCGAAAATAGCAATAGATCTATACCAAAGGCATATTTATTCAATAAAGCAAATGAAATTATTTATATAAATGAACAATAAAAAATACTGAACATAAATAACGTTAGCAGTTCGGGAGATGCCGACTGTCGGCTATATTTGGCGGTGCCAGATATATCCGACACTCGTCCACCTAAAACGATGTTTTGTGACGGATAAAGAAGTCAGTAGTCTGTACACAAGCATAAATTTTCATTAGCGGCGGATATAACTGGTGGTAGTCTGGAGAGCAATTTGAACATATAACGAGTAGCCGGAGAGCCAGAGCCAAAAAAACTGTTTCAATTTCTAAAGGCTGGTTTTTTGTTGAATCGTTGTAGCCGATGGGTACACAAACATGCTCCGGTCAGTAAAGCGTGCCGTAGAACAGGTGGCGCAGGTGCGATATTAAAGGTGTATCATTTGACGGGTGAACAAAATGAATTTCTAAAAGCTGAAAATTGTTATACAACTTTAATATCGCACCTGAGCCACCTGTTCTACGGCACGCTTGACTGACCGGAGCATGTTTGTGTACCCATCGGCTACAACGATTTAACAAAAAACCAGCCCTCAGAAATTGAAACAGTTTTTTTGGCTCTGGCTCTTGGACTAGAGTATATCCGTCATTCGTCCGTGACGCACTTTTATTTTTGCCGGATATATCCGTCAATCATACCGAAAGGGTTAATTTCGTAGGTTCGGTTGAAGAAAAAAGAAATATTGACTCCATCACTGTAAACATTGGTAAACGTATTTTATTTGGCAGAGTTGAACTATACGTTGTTTATGAATGTAATGTTTTAAGCATTTTTATGACCTTATAATGTTCAAGAAACTAATTTATGTAATGAATAATTATATTAACACGTAATACACATTATTTTTGGGAGCAACTTGATAATAATCTGGTATAGGTTGTGATGAGTTATTGAGGAGTCTGTTTTTTGTCTAAAATAATAACAACGGTGTACCAGACGAAAACAAAACAAAGCAATTATCAGGAACCGCAGGTATATCTCAACAAGTAACACTTTTTTTTCAATACATTTCCATGAGGGAAACTTATATTTATTTTTGGTAAAAGCTTGTGCGCCTCTTAAAACTAAATAAGCACCTAGAAAATAAAGTAAAACACACACACACACACACATACGAGAAGCCTGGATTTGAGACAAATTGCAAGTTTTCCCAAACTTTGGGAACTTAACATTTAATCCCCAGCCCATATGAGTTTCAATATTTTGTATACTTTGAATTTGAATTCGTTCAATAATTAAAATTGTAAAAATAAACAGTAATTCTACCCAGAAATCTTGACCATACCGTTTACGTAATATTGAGAGTGTTAACAAGGCCACAATAACATTATCCTTTGTGGAGGGCTTTATTCCTGGGTGCTTTAAAGCTGCTAACTTTGGCTTCTATAAATACAACAATAAGTCTTAACTGAATTACATAGGTCCTACGGAAGCTTAATTCGGGTTCAAGTGCAGTTAAACATCTACAAACTTAAGATATAGTCCGAAAGCTGGTAAACATCACGGTAAACTATATTTTAGTACGGCTGGTTTTTTGATATGCGGAGGAGTAGGTAGAGTAGTTCATTTTTATTTTTATTTTAATTATTTATTAATAAACGGGATCACCCCCTTGTAGAAAACATTTATAAATAAAGATAAGTATAAAACTATACAATTTAGTTTGTAGTTACAAATTTAAACAAAAACATCAGAAATACACTATTACTATAATAAAATACGATAAAATGACACATAATGTAGTAATTGACATACTAAACACCAAAATAGTAAAATAAAATGATAATAATATAAAATAATGAACATTAGCTCATTAAAACTCTTAAATTACTTTTGAGATTATTCAATGAAACTCCAGTAAAGTTATACCCCAAATCACAATATGAATTTACTGACCGTGCAAGCCGTGAAACCGAGCCCGAGCAATGGTAACCATAATTGGTACTGAGAAAGGGAACTTCCAAAAGTTTGTAGTTCATAGGGAGTTCTCAAGAACTTGGTCATTTCAATTTTAAGTATAAAGTTAGTTTGTCATAATTTTCCAATAAAATACGAATCGCCTTCTTACTTGAGAATTATTATACTGGTAAATTCAAAAAAAGGAGTTTTTTCCAAAACAAAGATAGATGCAGCTCTTGATAATTGCTATGTTTCATTTTGTCAAATCACTCTGTATGTCTACTGAAATAAAAATATGTATAGAAAGTTTTAGTTTTTTTTTTTATTCCCAATAATCCCTCAAACCAGTCTTGGAAATAAAAAAAATTATTGAAGGTTATTAATTTTGTCAAAATGACCAGCTTAAATCTCGCTTTCAGTAAGTCCATTGGGCATAGCAGGGTTTCAACCTTGGAATAGGAGAAAAAAAAAGGTGAATGTGGGAACGATAAAAGTATAGCATTACTGGATACAGCTTATAAATTTATGGCAAAATGTATAGAATTTCCAAAGTATATCAATCAAAAGCAGATACAAATGACCAGCTTCGCGAAAGAATTATTGCAGAATGCCGTAATATTGATCCAGATGTGTTGCAAGGGCTTAGAGAGATAGCAAAAAATAGGTTGCATTACGGCCAAGAACTTAGAAGTATTGGATTTTGGAATTTATTGTTCTCATATTTGATTTTCACCTAGAAAAAAAGTAGACAATCAATTTGCAGTTTGAGATTTGAGAAATTTTTATAAAATTTCAAACATTCCTGAAAAATTTACTCCTTGGTGAGTGAAAAACTAAAAGATGGAATACATTAATATTAAAGCAATTCATTCCATTAAATTCTAATTCTAAAATGGCTGTAAAAGTTCTCCGAAATAATAGACTTCTCGACGAAATTCTTCCAAATTTTAATAAAGAATGCAAAAAAAACTAGAAATATGTGATGTATTCGGTGAGATACAATTTGAAAAAGATATTTGTAAGTAAAGTAGCTTTTAACTTATTCGTTGTCTTTGATATTTACATAAAGGCTCAAACTTTGCTTAATATGTGTAATTACCTCATGATTCGTATTTTTTTTCAACAAAATTTGGTTAGCATTTCAAAGTTTTTATTCGATGAGAACTCTAAGTTCAACATTAATCTACATGATATATTTTCTCCTTAATTTTCAATACATCCATTACCTCAAAATTATTTGCCAAAAATATTTCGATATTTTCTCAAATCGCCCCCCTTTCCCATCTAATTACACTTTTTCTTTGTTTTTTGTTTGAAACCCATGTCTCACAACCATACAATATCGTAGGCTATTGTACAATCTTAGTTTTGATTTCCTTGACAGATGCTTTGACCGGACTAGGTAATTTATTGCTCCTGCACTTTTGTTGGCCTTCATGATTCTATGATTAATTTCCTTTTCTTCATTACAATCACTATTTAACAGGGTTCCTGGATATGTACCTATATAAACTCCCACATATTCAAATTCGGTTATTGCTTTTTGGGTTTCTACTCTAAATTTATCATTTGTTGTCTGGTTTCCGAGTCTCATCAGCTTACTTTTCAGTTCGTTTATCGTAAGTCCCATTTTAGCGGCCGCTTCTATTAAATTCTGTATTATTTCACCCAAATCATTCTCTGTTCTTGAAATTATGGCCATATCGTGCGCATAACAAATAACTTAATGGCTTTTATATCAAATGTGTCCCTCTCTATTCAATCTGCTGTATCTTATAATTTTTCCTAATGCAAGGTTGAATAGTAAATAGTAATGTTGACAAGAGGTCACCTTGCTTCAAACATGTTCCCTTCACCTCTACACCAATTTTCTTGGGGTCATAAAAATATCAAACTAAAAATGAGAAACTGCCTTTTATTATTAAAAGTGAGATGCTTAAGAAATATTTAAAGAAATAGTCAATTGAATTATAATTTACTTTTACAGAGTTCTCTACAACATGTTATGAAAATTAAAATTAACTTAATCAAGTTATTATAATTATGTAACTTTCTATTAACGTTGACGTTGTTATTTTTGGTTAGTTAAGCAGGTATCCAAAATGAACTTGCGTTAATAAAATTTGACATAACCCAAATTTTGAAAGAACAGAAGCGGAGTTAAAAATCATGAATATAATTAAAAGTTTTATATTTAAATATATATATATATCCTAGCTCAGAAGTTTGATACAAAACCTTGGAATATTTCATGAAAATTCATGAGGAAAACACAATATACAACAAAATCCAGTGGCGTTTCTATTTCAATTGTAGGAAAAGTATACAACAATAATTAATTTTAATTTTAATACAAATCAAAATTTCTGTTACTATTCAATAATGTATGATATAATATACAGGGTGTCCCAGGAGTTCGTACCAAAAACTTGGGAGGTGATAGAAAGGCTAAAAATAATGATGGTATTTCATATAAAATTTTTTCAATACGCCCTTTGTTAACGAAGTATAGGGCTCTGAAGTTGGGAATGAAAAATGGTTTTTTATTTACAATTATCAAATGGCTGATTGGATATTGGTAATATTTTAACCGTTAATAAACACCATAATTGCACACTTTTTGGCGTGATATACAAGTCTACAACATACTTGTGAACTCAGGTACCGACTAAGTTAAAAGGTGGATGCGCCATTTTTTTTGTAAGTGAAACTTTTTTCAGTTATAAATGCAATAATTGGCTTTTGTGAACATTTTTAGAGATATCAAGTCCTCTTGTGACATCTCGATAACATTAACGGTTTAAGAGATACGGGCAATTTTATGTCGCACTGCACACCTATTGGCGCATTCACATTTATTTTGAATGTACGATTACAGGAAGCATCCTGTATTATAAGCGAAACTATTAATAAATTGGTGCGGTCTACATTTATAAATATAAACTTTTACTTTGTTTAACTATAAACAACATTACTTTAATAAAAGTAAAAATATCAACAAACCCTGAAAAATGAATAACTACATTACATTAGAAGATTAGAAAAAACGAGTAACCAAGTAATTAACAACATCAAAAAAGTCAAAACGGTTTGAAAAAATTACACCAATTTCTTAAGGGGAATCTATCGGCAGCGATTTGAGAAAATATCGAAATATTTTTGGCAAAGAATTTTGAGGTAATGGATGTATTGAAAATTAAGAAAAAAATATATCATGTAAATCAATGTTGAACTTAGAGTTCTCATCGAATAAAAACTTTGAAATGCTAACCAAATTTTGTTGAAAAAAATACGAATCATGAGGTAATTACACATATTAAGCAAAGTTTGAGCCCTTGTAAACAATTAAATATGGATTAAATGGAAAAACTAATTGATAAGAAGTCTAATTTGAAGCTTTTTGAATACTATATAAAAATCTCAGAATCCTCAAATTACTTATAACCGTACAATTCCTTATAGAAATTCGGTTGCTACCACTAAAATATCGGATAAAAATCCATCTCTCGCTTTTCTATCCTTCTATGACTGACATTGTCTCTCTGCTTCGGTAGTCGCGTGCCGTTGATACAACGCTCGGCGGTCTCCCAGTTCAGTACTGACGAAGTTTATAGAGTAGTACGTGAACCAAAATCCGCTTAGACCGCTTGGCTACCTACATGTTGTGGAGCTTTTATATTTCTAATAAAATTTTCGTTATGTGAACTTAAACGTGAGGACGTAGGGAAACAAAAAAATATACAAAGCATAATAATTGTGCGAGGTCGAATTTGGTAGATGTCCCTTAATAATTTGCTAATAATACAGGATGCTTCCTATGTAATCGTACATTCAAAATAAATGTTAATGCGCCAATAGGTGTGCAGTGCGACATAAAATTGCCTATCCTATTAAGCATTTTTTCTCGTAACAAACAAATAAACTTTCATTCCCATTTATAATAATAAGTATACAGGAGCTCAGTTTTTGATGCCTACTCTTTTTTCCTATCCGTTTCCAATATAAGGTTTGTTCCAAAAAGCTTGAGAATTAGTTCGGAATTGTACTGAGTTTGCGGAGATTGAAAGTAGCGTTCCAACAAGTACCTAATAATAATAAGTCATTCCAAAAAATAAAGGAACTATTCCAGAGCTAGTTTAAGTACAATTTATGTAGTGGTTTGAATGTAAAAGTTGGAACTACTGAGCGCATGTGAAGAAACGTCTCAGAATGTTACAGCTGGAGCACAGAACAAATCCCGAACTAGGAGTTGTTAACGACTTTGCAAAAAATTATTCATAACCATTCAGGGAATTATCCGTAGACACCTTTTTGGAACAAACCTATTATCTTCTTTCGTGTCAGAAATAAATCAAAAACATTAAGTAAACGTACTGAATTTAACTTCAAAATAATTCCTTTTTATTATTTCAAACACTGTTCTATAATTGTATTTTAATGAAGTAATAAAACAGAAGAAATACAACGAGATTTTAATGGAGTTTTAAAGGGTAGTGGTGGTGCTTACAGAATCAGTAATAGCCGTGTCGCTATATGAAAACATCGACATTAATATTTCTCCATTGTCTTTGGATTTTCAATTCTCTGCCAACAATACCTAACAATAGTTCCACTTGACTGTCTTCACACATTCGATGTTTTATTATGTCAGTCGCATAAGTTAATAGAGAACTGGTGGAGTTTTGAAAAAGTTTGTGGTTCATAACTTAAATTTCAATAACCTAAGTCTAGAGTCTAGTGCTTTGTGTGTGTCTGTACAGTTTTTCGGCTGATGTTCACTGGAACATTTTATCTTATATTTAATGGAAGTCTACAAGTAAATGTGATTCATGAATTAATGTATGTTATGTATTTTGGGTGACATTCACTGTGACCTAAAAGATCTATTATGCCTCCTTACTTCCACTTACTTTCTGAGGAGAGTCTCAGAAACTAGTAGCTCCTTTAGTCCTACCTCCCGGAGTAATTTTAGGATGTCCGCAGGCTTCAACTTAGGTAAATGTTCCTCTTCTATCCAGTAATCCCCCAGGTGCTGTGCTCTAGGATTCTGAAGTGCTGTGCTGTTGGAAAGTATGTGGATGGAGGTTTCTTCTTCCATGCCACAAAATCTGCATTCTTCTTCATCCACTATTTTGAGCTTTTTCAGGTGCCCATTCAGGCGACAATGTCCCGTTAGGATCCCTGTTAGGTAAAGCTCTCAGAGCAGAGTATAAGCCCTACTAGATATTTCCAATGGTCAGATCTCTTTTTCTCGGCTTTACCTATTTCTTCC
>CAJUYH010004987.1:0-24867 GCA_910591685.1 Galerucella tenella
GATATAGCAAATACACTCAATAAACAAATATCACTAACAAGCAAAATTATGGACGATTATAATAACAGTATTTCACTAATACAACAAAATGAAAAAGATATAACAAAAAAAGTAAACGAGCTAAATTCCGAACTGGATAAATTTGTTAATGACTATGTCTCGTATATCCTAACAAAAAATACTCTCGATCAAATACAAGCATCGCTCAAAATTTTAACAGAAATATTAAATACTATAGATAACTCTATTGCTTTCGCTAAATTAAAAACATTACATTATAGTGTTTCAAAGTTTGAAGATTTAGAATTCATTGTAAAGTCAATACTAAAATATTATCTAGCTAATACCTAATTTTTGGAGATGATTCTCAAAATTTCCAAAAGTATTATGATATACTAACAGTCGAATCTTACTATTCCAAAGACAGAATCGTTTTTGTAATTCACTTTCCTATAGCCAAACCCGAAACTTTCACTTATTTCCACCTGTATTCTATACCTACAAAAAATAACGCAATCCTTATTCCACCTAAACCTTATCTGGCAATGCAAGATAACCAGTACGAGTATGAAGATGAATGTCAAAATCTACATGAGCTATACTTTTGCCCCAACGAAAAATCCATGATAGCTGCCGAATCCGACAACTGCATCTACCAATTGTTGCAACTAACCTAACCTAACCTAACCAAAATCAAGAATGAAAAATGTTCGAATTGAAGAAGACGAATAATCAATCCACACCCTGTATGGATCTCTCTGGGGATGGAGGAATTACATAATCATTTCTGCTTATCTTTTACTATTCTTGCTATATTATATATTTTATTATCTTTTATTCTTAGAACCTGTAACTGTTGCTAAAGAAGATGCCAACTCGGCATTTCCCATAGAACCTTCCTTTTGTACAATTTTCATTCAGTCTTAGTCTACAGCTTGATATTGTATGTTTGACAATAAATAAAAATAAAGTTTAAAAAAAAAAAGTTTCTGAAGAAACTTATATTATTCGCATCAAAAATCGACAACGTGATTCATCACTCAAATGAATGCATATCGGTGGGCCAGCAATTGCAATTGGTAAATGTTAGCGAGTAATATTTTATTGTAAATTAAATGAAAACATCAGTTTGCTAGGCAACATTTTATTAAAAATTTTGCACGTTAAAATTATCACAGATTAAATACTAGGTTAATAAAATCAAGAGCATTAAGTACCTTTATAATATACAAAACACCAAAGTTACAAGCTAGTCTAATTAGAATATAAAATATGTGTACATAAAAAAATAAAACGTTATAATGATAAAAAAATACTGTACAGTTATTATAACTAATTTCTTAAAAATACAGTTAGAAAATAAATGAAAGTATTTGATGAAAATGGAAATTGAAATAAAACCAGAACAAAATACATGAAAATATAAGGACATTAAATACAATTTCCAAGATTAATAATAAACAAAACGACATTTTTTCAAACGATTAATATGATACAAGGAAGAATAAGTGGAAGTACGAGAAAGAAAAACACCTAGATATGTATACTCCAAACCAAAGTTGAATAATAAAAGAGCTAAACATCAAGCAAGGCAAGTGTTCCCCAAACTGCGATAAGTAGGAAATTTGCAGTTTCGTTTTTGTTGGTTAATTTGCCTGTAGTCCAGTCTACAAGTTGAAAACCGTGAGAAATAGAGATAAAGCTCCTAAAAATATGAGCAATAGCTGATTGGATTCGGAATGACCTCTAAAAAAATGTGTTTCGAGGATTTTACTGCACGTAAAAAATTGCAATTGTTATCAACAAAATAAGATAAAAAAAAGTATTTCTGTTAATAACTCGTAAGCTATTAATATTCAAGATATTTGGAAAAAGGGTCCTTAAAGAGGAGGAAATTTTCGAAAAAAAGTTCCAGCTCCCGGAACTCTAGTTCCAGCTCCCGGAACTCTACCTCTATTATCAATAGTTTTAATTTAACGCTGAAAATAGGGCTCCGCGCAGCGATTACGGCATGGGTGCTCTATTGCTAAACACGGCGTACAACATAAAATTATTTTTTTATTGTAACAAATATGAGTTTAGAAATTTAAATAAATTATGGTATCATCAAGATACTTGAAAGAATTTATGTCCGTTGGAAAAAAATAATTTTTCAAAAGTTATGCAATTGTTGATCTCCGTTTTTATAAATGACGACATAAAAGTTTAAATAATAAAACTAAAAATATTTGGCATTGTGGAGCTCTTCTTATATATATACTTAACAAGAAACCGCGATAAAAATTTATTAAAGTTAATTATTTTGTTTTTAATGATTTTTGAAGTTAACAAAAAATGAAAAGTCCAAGAAATGTTATTGAAAAATGTTTACAAACAAATGTTATATTATTGCTGTTTTTGTATCCAACAATGGCATTAAGTATCATTGGAAAAAATTTGTTTACATCATTTGTTAAGAAATTGTTTATAAACAAAGATACTAAAAATTATTTTTTTTTATTTTGGTATTGTGTAATATTTAAAAGCGGTATGGAACTTTTTTTTTCGGAAATTTCCTCCTCTTTAAGGACCATTTTTCCAAATATCTCAAATATCAATAGTTTACGAGTTATTAACAAAAACCTAAATACCTCTTTTTTTTCATCTTATTTTGTTAATAACAATTGCAATTTTTTACGTGCAGTAAAATCCTCGAAACACATTTTTCTAGAGGTCATTCCGAATCCAATGGGCTATTGCTCATATTTTTAGGAGCTTTATCTCTATTTTTCACGGTTTTCAACTTGTAGACTAGACTACTGAATCAAAATGGACGAGCGCTCGCTTAGCTATTGTTTGTGAAATGTGCAGTTTTGTTTCATTTAGTACACCACTCTTACGATCGGAAATGCCCACATTTTTGTATGAAAGGTCGAGCTGCAATTGCCTAGACTTGGAAGTTGGCGAAGACTCGTAGTATGCAGATTAACACATGGGCGGTCCCGGAACTACGATTGGAAAATCTTATATTGAGGAGAACGCCGTTTTGTACCACAAAAATTATCAGAAAACGCAGAGAGAGACAAATAACACCGAAATAATGTAGTCCAAAAAATGGACACCAGAATATACCGAATATACTAAATTTATATATCTGTCGTCTTGAGGAGTAATCCACCCGAGTATAATTGATGATAAGAAGTACTTTACCGTTATTTCGCCAATATTCAGAAATGAAGAAAAATCGAAAGATTTTATAGTCGAAGAATACACCAGACAATATTAATTTGAGTAATTAGTGGTGTTTGAAGAGACACTTCAATAGCACAGCTTTGTTTAAAAGACGATTCTATAACCATTGTACCCAGGGACACTAATTTTGGTCAATATAAACTTGAAAAATGCCAGAAAATGGCTAGGAAAGAAGTAAACGAAGCAGACCAATTGCGACGAGTTATATATCTCGAAAATTTTGAAAAACTCTTCCTGGCGTTGTCGAGATACGTGGGGGAGAAGTGAAGATGAAGTTTTCTGTAACCCTATATTTGTTGATAAAATTAAATTGAAAACAGTAAAACATTAACAAACAAAAAAAAATATTCTCAAGAGAAGCTAAAATAGAATGATATTCACCTAAAATATCAATTTGATTTGACTCTTTGCAGCTGTCAGTTTTGAGGGCATATTTGGAGATTTTGCAGCGCTTTTTGGTGTTCTTCGACCAACTTGTGCGTGAGATTTCAAGTTCTCTGTTACGACCATTTCGTTTTCTGCTAAAGCGTTCATGGTACTACGCAAGTCTACGCGATTTGACAGATCATTCTGAAAGAAAAAACCGATTAAACAAAGCTATAAGCCTGGTCCAGACACAACGTCTTATCGAATCAGACAAGTCTTATCAAGTAAAACGGCGCAAGGCATCATTTTATGAAAATTGATTCGACAAGTTGGATCGTGTGGACAAACTTTCGTTTTATTGGAAATTGTTTCAGTATATTTCCGACACAGAATACACCAGCCAAACAAAAAACGAAAGCCGGCGTAAACCCTTTGATGTTTTGGGGGCAAAATTTCGTGACCTTCAAACTGACGTTGACAGATAACGGATTAAGTTACACTGAGAAAATTGTTCAAAAAATGTAAATTAAATGTTAACTACACGCAAAAAAGTGAAACCAAAGAATCTCAAATAATAATTGTTCATTTTTATGACTTGTTTCGACAAAGTTTTAATTGTTCAACTCAATTTGTGAATTGTTTGAGTTAATTTAACAACTCAACAAATATTGTGAAAAATATTATAAATATAAGTCTTAGTTTCTGTTTTTGGATTAGATACCATCCATTATTAAAAATAATGAGCTATTGTTTAACCAAATTCTCATTTTCTATTCTATTATATTATATTCTATTCTATTATCGAAATTATATGTGTAAGTATGTTTTTATGTAGCACTATATGTAGGGTAGGGTGAGTCTAAAATCCAATACAATAATAATAGATTATATATTTACAATATCAGTTTACAATAGAAAGAATTTCAGTAAATGATATAACATTTTTATTATTTATATATTTAAAAGTTACACTTCACCAGATTGTGAATCAAATTTTACACCCAGAGAAAATGTACTGATATCTGTGACAACGAAGTTATAAAAAAGAAGCGACAGTAAACTTTTCTCCATAGATATCGGAGTTTTGGTGTGTTTTTCAATTATTCATCCATCACTTGAATGACAGCCACGTATTGCACATGTTTTTGGCGCCATAACTAATAAAATTTTGCAAACAAATTTTATTGTTCAAAACACACAAAAATATGTAAATAATCAAAAAGCTTACAACAAAGAAAATTCTTTGGTAAACAATAAAATCACATGTCATTGACAGATAACGGGCTTAAAATGGCGACTGTCAGACATGCAAACTCAGAAAATGAATTGTAAAATAGCACAAGCTTCGCTTTTTCTTGGGATGGTGTATTCTGTGGCTATAGGCCCCGAAGGATATTGAATTACACTTCAAAGTCAAACGGGGTTGGTATATGTACAAAATATTCAACACCAACCATTCTGTTTTGTAGTTAGAAGGGACAATTGTAGACCGGTTGCGGCGTATTTATATACAAGGTATATGTTATCCGTCCGCGATCTCTAAGAGCCCAATCACGGACTGAAGAAAACAGCAAAATCACAATCAATACATGTCTTCCAGTAACGGAAGTGTGTAAGTCGTGAAAAAAATCGACATCTTTACCTCCGTTTCACCTTTATCCGTTTCAAAGATATTTCCCTGGTACGCGACTTTTTAGCAACGATGTACTATTATATAACAACAATAGTTTCATTCATTCATTCGTTTGAGTTGTACTCAACCACCCAGGCACTTGAATTGAATCTTTGTACCATTTTCCTTGTTATCTACTTCCATAACAGAAACTGTGTCCTCTATATAGACCACCAGTTTAACCGGAGGATTTTGGGTAGTTCTAATGATTGTATCCTCTTCAATGTGCTTCTGTACGAGTCGTTGTAAGTTATCACAGAAGAATAGTATGTGAGTAGTTATTTCACTCGCCAGATCACATTTTCTACACAAAGGTTCACCGAGTTTTCCCATTTGGTGTAGATGTTTCCTCGGGGTATTTAGCGTCCAGCGACCGGGTCGGTAACTGTCTTCACATATCTCTTGCCATCTTATTTAGAGTGCTTTGCAATTATAGACTTACTGGTTGGATTGCTGATGACTTTAAGCAGAGCCAGTGAATATTTTCTTGAATTTTTTCATTAACGGTAAAGTTACTGCATCGTGTTCAAGTTTCTATGAACGTAACTAAACGTATGTCGCAGTTCAGGAGCCGTAGTAGAAGAAGAAGAAGAAGACGAATTTTGTGTAACTTCAATGTAGCATTTCAGTTTTGTCAACGCCATTTAAATTTAAGATTGGGCGTTCAAATTGAACGACGGTAAGTAATACATGTATTTTCACATTTTGTAAAGCAGGAATAGAAATATTTCCCTTAGGAAGAAATCACATAATAATACATAATTGGTAAATAATAATATTATTTTTTATAACTAAGTTGCAGGGTCAGAACATCTTTTTTTATTTCTATAGCTTCTGTTACATCTTTCATATCTTCTTGAATGCAAAACTGATAGCCTAGGCACACTCAAAATCAGCAAACCATCAAACTTAGGTTAGAAACCTTTGCGGGAGTTCGTTTTCTCTTGATTGATAGGCTGGGAATTTAAAATTGCTGGGAACGTTCATATCACAGTGACATTTTCAAGATTATAGCAATCACCACATTAAGGTGAACCACGTCCACTTTCCGAGGAATTTTTCCCAAAAATTCAAGAATCTTAACTATGATTTACTTGAAATAATTTGTAAAATTTGTAATTTGTAAAAATAAATGTCAAAATAAGAAATGCCCAAAAACTAGGGGGAATGGTCTGTTTGATTGAAATGGAAGGCTTCGCTGACAAAATGGACATTCTAAGGAACAAAAGTAGACTGAGAAATTCTCAGGAACATATTTTTGTCGAGTCGGATCTTACCAAAAAAGAATTAGAAATACAAAAAACAATTAGAAGAACAGCCAAAGAAGAAAAAGAAAAGGGAAAAAATACAAAGTAGGATACCAGAAATTGATACTTAATGGAATAGTTTGGAAATAGAATGATGATTCAGAGAAATTACAATTGATGACTAGAGAACAGAACCAAAAAAACTAATAAACACGATTAAAGGTAGTACACAGGTAACGACTCAAGCTGAGAACATGGTATATGATAATGGTAAATTAAAGAACAAAACACAAAACGAAAGAATAACGTGTAACAAACATAAAAAATTGAAGAATGACTTTCATCAACAGAGTAAGAGTAAAAAACATAGACCACAAAACACGGAAAAAGTACAGATGTGCATAGGTATATGGAATATAAACACATTAACAGGAAAATAATTAGAATTAACTGAGGAAATGGAAAACAATAATACTCAAATTCTAGGACTAAGTGAAACGAAGAAAAAGGACAAAGGATATTCGCACCATACATTATATTATTCAGGAGTAAAACCAGAGCAAAGGGCAAAGGAGGAATAATCGTTACAGAAGAAATAAAGCAAAAGTTTATAAAATTTAAGGCAATCGCCTCGAGAATAATGGTTATTAGTATAAAATTGGATGAAATAATCAATTTCATACAAATATATGGGCCAGTAGAAGGAACGACAGAGGAAGAAATTTTAGAAATTTATATACAATTGCAGTTTTAGATGAAGTAAGGGAGGACAACGAAAAGACAATAATAATGGGAGATTGGAATAGCAGGCTAGGAAATGATTCCAATAGAGGAATGGGTTGTATGGGAAAACATGGAGAAGACACATTTAACAGAAACGGACTGAAAATGATAGATTTTTGCAGAAGGAATTATCTAATAATAGGAAATACGATGTGGGAACAACAACTTAAGGATAAATACACGTTTGTGGCAGAAGAAAGAAACGCTAAAAGCCTGATAGACTATATAACATATACACAAAACCTAACAGAAGTGATACAAGAAATTGAAACAAAGAAAGAAGCAGAAATTGGATCTAACCACAGATTAGTAATGGCAATTTGTCTAGTGGAATTAATAAAAAAAGAAGCTACTAGAGACTACAATAAACTAGCAACACATAAACTTAAAAATAAAGATATCGAGAAAATATACCAAAATGAGACGAACAAAGAATTCGATAAACTGGAGAAAGAAAAAACATATTGGACACTTGAAGAACGATGGGTCGCCTTTAAAGAAACGCTATTAACAGCAACAGAGAAGACAACTGGAAAAATTAAATATAACAAAAATAAAAAAAGGACAAGCTGGTGAAATAACAAAATTGAAATAGTGGTCAAAGAAAAGAAGACGGCGTGGAAAAAATATATCACATCAAAATCTCATGTGGACAAAAAAGAATATGACAGGAACAAAACTATTGTGAAAGAGCCGTCAAAAAATCAAAACGTGACTCATGGAAGAAATTCGGAGAAGAAATAACAGATCTACATAAGATGGATAACAGGAAATTTTGGACAAGAATAAATAGATTGAGAGAAAATAAATGAAGGGGTTAGAAGCAAAACGATCTAAGTAACAAAATGTTTATTCTGAGGAAATGGCCTCCAAAGTTTGTTGAGGATTGAAAATTCTGAGCATCTCCAATTTTCTGTTTTCCACATTGGATGTAATTAAAATAGTCTAAAGACTTAAATTATGCAATAAAATAATGTTTTTTTTTTCTTTTTTAGTTTTTTTTTGCCAAAAAAGTCACTTAGGTAGTTTTGATACCAAACAGGTTACAAAGTTTATTGACACGTAAATTAGAAGAATATGAACAATTTGGATATAAACCTTTATTTCTTACAAAAAACAAACATTAGCTAAGTAACGGTTAAATATTAATCATAGTCGGACATTAAGCTGCCATCTTCTTCTTGTTCTCCAGGGATTCTCAAGGGGGAAGAAGCAGAGGGGGAGGTAGAGATTTGTTTTTTTTTATTTCGGTCAACTTTTTCTTCATGTGGCAATCCTTTATAAAATTCATGATAAATAGGAGGAATAGAATCCAAGAGTTGTTGCAAATTTTCCCACTTTTGGTACTTTATTTTACAGGTTGCTTGTTGCGTGATTCTAAAGTAATATTGCTAGCAGGACGCCCGACCTTTTTAGTACATTTTTCTGATGTAAAAAAAGGATAATCCTCTTGAAGGGTCGATTTAAAGAAAAACTGGTATGTTGTGTTTTTCCTGTACGAAAACCACTTTGTCTGTCTCCACTTAATTACCTGATTTTCGGTGTCTTTTTTGGGATCTTTGATAAACTCGTTCAAGCTTGTAAGAGACAGAAAATCATTCATTTTATGTACCTTAAATTTTTTGGAGCATTTTGTGATAAGATCACACCAATGATCCGGTAAAAATATTTGAGGGTTATTTTTTTTGCTTTATTCAATCAAAGCGAAACTTCTATCGCACTCCATGTAAGAATGTCCGGATTCAAAAAATTTATGGTCAATATGTTCAATACCTAACCTAACCTAACGGTAAAAGGGTGTATGATATGATTATATATATATGTTCAATATGTGTTGTATGAACAATGTGCATAAACAATTTTGCAATGTTTTTATTTTTATTTTGTCCGCCGCATGAGTCACTGTACGCCACAATTTTAGTGATATGTTCGGGCAAGTTTTTCATAAACTAAAACAAAATTTATAAGAGAATATTATAATATTAAAATCAGTACTATCAACTTACGTGGAACAAACATGACCCGATTTCTTGAGACCCTCTTGAGGCGTCGCTTTCATTCCAGATGTACATGTTGGATACTCCAGAACAAAGATCAAAAATGCAAAAATTATAGGTCCATAATTGTCTTAAATAGTAAACTTTATTTGTTGTCAAAAGTGGAGTTGGCAATGTTTTTTGCAAATCAAAACAGATTACAAGTGAGTTATTTTCATTCTTGCTATTTTCAACATCTTTTATCTTGCTCTCTACTGCTTTTTTGCCTGGCACTGGTGCAACTCTAGTTCTCGTTTGTACTTGTCCTTTTCTTCTTCGTCAGATGCTGATATAAGATTTTGCAGTCGATCACATGTGTTACAAGTGTCTGAATGTGGTTGATGAAACCTTAGATTAAATTCTGTATTAAAAATGTGTCGGTAAAATGACTCCTTGACTGGCATTTCGCCTTTCTCGGTGGAAATATCCCTGTATAGATTGTACATTTTGCGAATGTTTAAGTATCTTGTGTTTGGATTCTGAGTGTATGAGTAGTGGTTTTTGTATCGCGGAAAACCCCTAATGTGATCCATTACGTTTTGTCTTTGACTTTCCGATATTTTATTCTTTGGGTTTATCTACCCCTTTTATCTTGTTCTACAAATTTATCATTGTCAATTTTTTTGCAGATTACCTTGAAAGTCTTGAAACGACCATCTGTTATATCGAATGTTTTTAAGAAAAATTCTCTGCATACGCGTCGGTCAAGAAGCCTAATCTCGGTGCTGTATTTCTTTTTTCCGTCAGCCATACCCCTCTTTGGAGCTGTCTTCCGAATTTGTGATGCTAAGAAATTTGTCTGTAAGTCATAGGTAGATAAACTGTATAATTTACAAAATAATCGCTTTCTGTCATCCTCTGTAAATTTCGAACATTCGTATCGACATCTATGATTAAATTCTTGTACATTTTTCTTCCTTCTAACTTTTCCCCTACTGGTATACTCTTCACCTTTAAGTCTTTTTTCTTTTACATAATTTCTTGCCTATTTTTTTCATCACGTTGTCTTTTTCGAGCCCTCTTCGGTGTAACTAAAAATAATATACCTCACAGTTTTTGTTTTAAAGTACTCTGTTCCACTGTCTGTTGCGTACGGATCAGCCTCTGACTCTAAAAGAACGCGTTATCAATACCTATATTCTATTTTTCAGTAAAACAAAAACATAACCTTAACAATCAAAAACATTTGGTTAAACTGGCACCTACCTGATGTAGAGGACATGTTTCATTCATACACTAAGACTTCAATACATAAAACAAAACTTTACAGCGCTTATATTTTCAAAAACAAAAGAGCATGATTTGCACGTGGTTCTAACGAAATTCCTACTAGAGGTATTTTTTCGCGAGATCCCGTTGATGTAACGGGAACTGTTATTCAGTTCCCTCTGCATTTTTGCGATAGAACGGTAATAGGGGAGTATGTTATGACGTAATTTGTGACGCAATAAGTTATAAAACGGGATCTCTTTCAGTTCCCGCACCTAGGAGTATGGTTACTGGCGGTTATAGAAATTTAATTGACAGGAGTGACATTTGAAAATGAGAAATTTGATTGAAATTTCAGTATATCAAAGATAAAATTCATTATTTTATGTATAATATCCACGGAGCTAGTAACTGCGAAAAAGTGTTTATTTACATTCTAAAAAGCTGAAAAAACACCGTTTCATTACATTTGCTTAATTAATCCATATGGTTCACCCTAGGGTGAAAATAATGATCCGAAACTTGTAGCCCAACTGAACTATGCAACGTTACTTGTGATGACATAACTACGAGAAGACTAGTACCAAGAAGTCGTCAATTATAGTTAAAACTAAAAAAAAAACCATTTTTTGAACAATAGGAACAATGAAACCATAAGAAACTTTGTAACTCGTCACTTTTTATTGAGGTTATGTTTATTTATTATTGTTGTGAAGTTAATTCTATCCGGTTAACCGGTTGATTTTCGCGAGAGATCATGAACGATAACAACCTTTAAAATTTCTTTGGTGGGGGTATAACCGCTCTGTAACCGACTTCACATCAACGGTATCTCACGAAAAAATAATTTAAAATAACCTATCTGAATGTCAGTTTATTTATCAATAAGCATTTGGCAGCAAAATACCCTAAGTGCCGCTTAGGCGTTTTTACCAACAAATAAAATATGCATCTTATTTATACAACTTTTTCTATCCAGTAAAAGATGGCGCCACCTTACAATTTTCACTTGGGCAATTTTTACACCAAACAGAACCGAACACTGAGAATACGAATCTGTACTTAGGATATTTTCACCGAAAATGTCACTTAGGCACTTTTGCCTCTGACCCCTTCAAATAATATAAAGATATATTAGAGCAATAAAAAATCGCCACGGCCAACTACAGACGGAAATGGAAAAAATATTGAAAGCATACTATTAAGAGCAATTCCAAACATTAACATCGGAAGAGAATATAACAACAGTAGAAGAGGAAATCGACCAGCTACAAGGAATCCAAAAAGAAGATATATATCAAGTAATACAAGAAATCAAAATAGGCAAGGCTAACGGAGAAGATGAGATAGCGCCAGATATGATTTAATCTTTGGGGGAAAGAGGAAAGGAATGGATATGGAAGGTATGCAAAGAAGCATGGGTACAACAAAAAATTCCAAAGAATGGGGAAATAACTTAATAATACCCATCTTTAAAAAGGGAGATCAGGCACAATGTGGGAATTACAGAGGAATCTGTTTGGCCCAAACTAGCTATAAAATATACACAAAAATAATAGAAAAAAGATTAAGGGAATATGTAGAACCAAAATTAGGAGAAGAACAGGGAGCTTTTAGACCTGGAAGACAAACAAATGATAATATTTATATACTGAGGAATATAATCGAAAGAAAAATAGAAGAGGGAGAAGAAATGTACCTTATATTTATAGATCTAAAAGCAGCCTTTGATACAGTAGATAGAAGGGAAGTATGGAGACCCCTGGAGGGATTGGAAGTTCCACCCACCTTAATAAATATAATTAAAAGTGTATACCAAGGTACAAATTGCAGGGCAAAGGTCAGAAGAATTTAAAATGTATAAGGGAATAAAACAAGGCGACAGTTTAAGCCCATTACTGTTTATAATAATCATGGATAAGATTGTGAAAGGAACTAAAGAAAAATATGAGCATCTGAATACTATACTGGTACACAGAAATTTAGAACCGATAAAAATAGATAGTCTAATTTATGCAGATGATGTGGTCTTAGTAGCGAATACAAAGAACAAAATGCAAAAACTAGTGAATATTTGGACTAAAGAAATTGAGAACATGATGATGGAGGTGAACATAAATAAAACAAAAGTGATGATAATAAATGAAAAACACCTAGGTAATCAAAATAATAAAGAGATTAAATGCAAAAACCAGACACTAGAAAGAGTAACAACATTTGAATATTTGGGAAGTATAGTAACAGAAGATGGAAAAATAGATGCAGAAATAACAAACAGAGCAAATAAATCAACAAAAATATACTACTCTCTAAATAAAACAATTCTTGGACATAAAGATATAGACTTGGAAGTTAAAATGAAAATACATAATATGATAACAGTTCCTACAATATTATATGCAAGTGAAAATTGGACTGTGCGAAAAAAGGACGAAACTAGAATAAACGCCATAGAAATGAAACATCTAAGAAGAATTGCAGGGAAAACTAGATGGGATAGGATTAGAAATGACGTCATTAGAGAGACAACTAAACAGGCACTGGTAACTGGTAAAATAAAGAGTCAACTTGGCTGGTATGGTCATATGGCAAGAACGGAACCAAATAGGTTAACTAAGAAAATAAAAGAGATTGGGAAACCGATCAAAAACAAAGGGGTAGGCCCAGAAGGAAATGGTTAGACCAAATACAAGAGATGGAAAGAGGAAAGACCATAGCAGAAATGAAAAACCTTGCAAGAGACAGAAAGGCATGGAAGAAATGGGTACAGGACATGGAAACCACATTCGACGCCTGAAAGGGCAAAAGGATCTAGAAAAGGAGAAGTGAAAATAAAGAATTTCAATTTCTTCAAACTAACCTGAAATTCAATGTATGTGGAACTATCACCACGTGATTCTCTTTGCCTGCTCAGTCGCCGAATGTTTTCAATCCGTTTCTTCCTTTCATGTGACAAACGTTTAGACTTGCTAACCGTTGTACCAATAATCTTAGGCATCTGTAATTCTGAAAAAAAAAAAAAAAGAAGTTTTAATACAAGTCCCGGCACATTTCATTACATAAGAGGGAGCTAAGATATGACACTGGAGGATGAGGAAAGCTTGAGTTTTCATAGGTATGTGGAGACGAATATAAGAGGAGGGAGAAAGGAATTGGTGGAAGAGTGGGGATGTAAGTGGAATTGGTCATGATGAAGAGAAACTGTATGATGTGATACAGGGCTGCAGGAGAAAAGGAAAAAGGGGTAATAGTCGCAAGTGGAGGACTAATTACTGGTGGAATGAGGAAATAGAGAGTCTGTGGAGGGAGTGTAAGAAGGAAGGGATAAGGTCGGTAGAGAAGTGGGAAGTAGAGGAGGGGGGGAGAAATATTGAAGTAAGGAAAGCCCCAGGGATAGATGGCATGAGAGGTGATATGGTGAAGAGGCTGTTGGATGGGAATGGGGAGTACTTTTTGGAAATGTTTAACAGGATACTGAGGGAGGAAGAGTTCCCGGAAACGTGGAAGGTGGCCAGGGTGATCCTTGTGAAGAAGACGGATAGGGATGGGAAGCGGGCGGGGGACTACAGGTCCATCAGCCTGCTGTGTGGATTGGGTAAATTGATGGAGGGGATAACAAAAGTTAGGATTGAGGAGGAAGTTGGTAGGAATAGTGGTTTTAGGGAAAACCAACATGGGTTTGTAGAAGGGAAATCTTGCATCTCAGCGCTGGGCAGAGTGGTGGACTTGGTGAAAAGGGCTAGGCAGGGTAGCTGTAGAAGTAAGAAATTTGCCCTGCTAGTGTTCTTCGACGTGGGGAACGCGTTTAACACAAACGGGCGGTGTTGAGGCATGTTGAAAAAGCTTGGAGGGGCTAGTTAATCTAGTAGAGGACCACCTGACGGGGCGTGCTACAGTTGATAGTAGGGGGAGGAGGTATGGGACGGAGATTGGAGTCTGGGACCGACGCTTTGGAAGTGTGTGCCAATTATCCTTCAAAACCCATATGTTGAAGGCTGCACAGAAGGCAAAAGTAAGGGCAGCATGGCTGGGAAGATTAATGGGTGATGTGAAAGGACCGGGAGAGTGGAAGAGGAGGATAATTGGTAGGACGGTAGAGCAGAGTATGCTGTATGGAACGGAAGTGTGGGGTGAGAAAGCAGGGGTGAATGCGAGGGTTAGACCACTCCTGAGTGTGGTGCAGGCGTACAGGACAGTGGGTGGACTGGCAGCAGCAGTGCTGTCAAGGTCCTATCCATTGGACTTGAGCCAGAGCCAGACAGAAACGCTGGAGGGGTGCGAACAGAGAGGAAGTACAGGAATGGATGGATTTGGAAATGGAGGGAAGATGGGATAAGTATGAGGGCGCGCTAAAAGGAGCGATTGGGAGCAGGAGAAATTGGGTGGACCGGAAATTCGGGGAGTTGAACTACTTCTTGACAAAGGTGCTCACAGGGAATGGGTCGAGAGTGGGTTACCTCCACAAGTTTGGATGGAGATAAGTGGAGTGGTAGAGAGCATGATTTAGGGAAAGAGAAGGACTCGACATGGCATGTGAGAAGTAGGAGTGATAGAAGATGACGAAGAGTGTGTGAGGGACCGCCGCCCGTCTTGAAGTATGCTAGGGTAGTGATTCCAAGGCGGGAGTAACGGCGATATTGAGGTGGGTTTGGTTGGTAGGCATTCCTGTGGGGATGAGTCCAACACTGTCTGGTTACTGGCTAAGGACCCAGTCGAACATGAGTTTCCCATCTACGGATGGTTGTGAATAAAATAGTATACAAACCTCGGTAGGAAGTTTCATTCCTGTCTCGAGACAATAGCTAACTAATCTCTCGACAGTAATGAAACTCTTCCCACCTCGGTGTGTAATATACTTTTACACATGCGAGACACTTGATCGTTAAAGTCTATTAGTATTTGGCCCACTTCAAGGTGACTATTTAGCAAACACCCAGCTAAGAACTTGTATAAACTGGTGAAAGGGTCAATAGTACTGGACTTGGAGCTATGGAAATGTACGAAAAAAAAAAACAAGAAATTATTTAAACTGCGATTCTTTTAACATATAAGAGAAATTTTTTTTTTAATCATTTTTTTTTTAATTTTCACTAGTAATACCACTAGAGGTCATCGTCTTCGACTCGGGATAATTTTCTAATATCCATGAGCGAGAAAAAATTTCCGGATTTAATTTGACCTCATGCGGTATTCGGTCAGAAAATTCCAAACCAAATCAATTTTCGTCTTCATCAAGTACTTGCAGAACATAATATAATAATTGCCTTTTTAATATAAACATTTATCATAATGATTCAAAGAATTTAGAAAACATCTAAGCTTGTAGTTAAAATGAATCAAAATTATCATGTGAACAAATAAAAATTTGATTGTCAAAAAAAATATTCTGTCATTATAAACGTCAAACAAATTCCAAATATAATTCGCTGTTGGGTACCCACGAGGAAAAAATGTCCACTAAAATTCATCCGTGGCGTTGGTGATCTGTCAGAAATACACGTTCTGATTGGTTAAAATTCACATGTTTGGAATTTTCTGATCAATTTTCTTTTCTTCACAAAAGAGTGAGAATTAAGGGAAATAATTTGACATATTTTAGAAAACTTGTTGCCAGGCAATAGATACGAGATCCCGAAGGGCTCCGGTATAGTAAAGGTGTGCTTCATCGTTTGTGACATATATCCGGGTTTTGGGTATGTCGTTTTATTTCGACATATAGCTAACCTTAAATTTGATAAATAAAATCATCAGGATCGTATTCAGCCAAATTCGAAGAGGCTATGAAATTAATGATTGACAGCTTCTTTTTTTAACTGAAAATACTTGAGAACTCTCAAAATGCTGATGTTTTCGGTGTATCAGGGTATATTTTTGTATCATTTAAATAATATTCCCTTTTCATAAATAATAATCGATCGTAAACAACAAAGTACAGGGGCCGTATTCTCAAAAAGTGAACTTCTTGACGTACACGCATCAAAACGAATAGTTCATGTGCGAATAGTTTTTGGAAGTGGTATTCTTGACTATTTGTTTTTTGGAACGTATACGCTTGATAATGTGCGATCATGACATCCGGCATCACTGCAACATTTCACTTATTATTGAAATTGGTTCGTAAATAAACGTTTTGTGAACTCAAAAACTGACATCTGGCAAAGTGAAATATTATCCACATTTGTGATTTAGGTACAGGAAATTGAGGTTAACTCAATTTTATGTAAGTCTCATCGAGATAAAAAAAGTCAAATGGCCGACTGCCAGAAAAATTAATTATCTAGTATCTGAAAAAACGGATCTGGTGAATTTTCGAATGACTTTACATTCAAATATGCCGAAAGGAAATGGACAGAAATGAGTACTTAGAAAGAACAGCAAAGACACCAACAACAATTCATAGTTATTAAGAGTATCTTTAGAATATACTCCAAACTGGAGTAACTTTCATTGTACCAAAACAAACGAATCTCTCGAAGTACGCATACGCGTCAATAGTTCACTTGTCGAGAATACGACCCCAGTCCTCACGAGAACCGTCAGAGAGACATTAGAAAAAGACGCAAAACACATTGCCGCTACGAAAGGTACGTCTGCTTCCATTGAATGATGTATTTTCTCTCGATTGATAGGTCTCGCTTGAGCGTAATCATAACAACAACTAAATAAAAGTCGAAGATTAGGGTTCACGTTTGTAATACATTTTTCCTACGACCATATAGGAAATTAACATATATTATATCGCACTCTCTACTCTGGCGGAAAGTTTCTCATATCATCATAGTCACGCGAACCGTGCGCTATGATATCACCCTAGTGTGATATCATATCGCACGGTTCGCATGAATTCGATTAACGTGGTTTTCTTATTTAAATTAACCTACATAATAACTACAAATATAGCACGAAACGCAAAATCTGTTTAAAAATTATTAAGATTCGCCAAATTTTGTGATAAAAAAACCAACTAGGTACAGTCGGAAATCGAATCGCGGTCTACTCCAGCATTCTCCGAATTGTCATGACGCGGATAGCTGTCAAATGTTCTTATTCAGGGTATATCTTTAGTAAAGCTGTAGGAATTTAAAAAAATCTAATTATAAAGGATTAAAATGTCTTCCGCGTTATTTTGAAAATATTTTGCACTACAAACTGATTATTTTAAAAATAATAATAGGTTGTAGGTAGGTACAGTTATTGATGTTTTCAAATAAATAAAACCATCATATTTCGTAAATTTATCGCATGATCGTAAAAAATATATACTAATTATAAAAGTGAAAAATAATAAAGTAGGCTTATGTCAAAGTTCTCAAATTATAACACAAAGCATAGAAATAGTTTTTGTGGAGTGTAAGTGAAATATTTATCACATAAAAGTGTAAACGAATTATAATTGTGAGATAAACTGGAAATAAAAAGTGTTAGTCTCGGTTTTTTATTATAATGGAAGTTGATACTGATAGTAGCGAAAAGCCTGAGGTACTTTTTAAATATTTATGGCCGTAGGAAAGATAGTGTACACAACTCGTTGCAAAGTGAATTTCACTCATTTCATTTCCGCACTCACCGATGTCAACATTATTTTTTAAAAACCATTACATTAAACAATATTTGTTACAATTATCGCATGGTCGTAGGAAAAATAGTGTACATTACTTGTGCGAAAGTGATTTTTCGCACTCGTTACGTAATATATCCCTACGACCCCCCTGTAATCAGTCAATAACACACAGTCGGCATCAAGGTAATGATAGGTGTGTTCTTTTGGACTGAGATCTCAGTTAATCTCAGCTCACATCGGTAATGTGCGCGTTCTTTTTGATTTACTCACTTCGAAGTGAGCTGAGATTTTTCCTCCCCCTTCACCGATGCTGAATGTGATGTAAGGGGGTATCAGTTGGACTTGAGTCGGAAATAAAGTGGAGGGGATGAATCAAGCGTGGTTATTGGAGATCTAGATTCCAGATAGGTTATGTTTATATGTTTTATGTCTATTATTCACGATTCACGCATGTGACGGCAGATCTCGCGTTTCAATTGAGTAGGTCGTTCTTTTTGGTGCTTACTCACATCACTTTATCTCAGATCACTTCAACTGAAGTGAGCTGAGATCTCAGTCAAAAAGAACACACCTGATGTCTATCACGCACTGTAAAAAAATGCACAGCTGTAAAGTAAATCGCACGCTTCCCTAGCAACATCTTAGCAACTGTCAATAGACGTCGCCATTTTATTCAAAATTTACTATTTGAAAACATTCGATATTGCCACGAAAGGCCCAAAGGGCTAAGCATGTATTGATTATAATTGAAAATTGGACTTTTGATCATCAACAATATATTAATAATGATTAAACGTTAGTTCTTTAATCTGTTTCTTTCATTGGTAATAGAGTAATAGAGATGGAGATGAAAGTTTACAAAGCACCTCTAATAATGTAACTGTTTCTTATGCTTCAACGAGCAAAGGAAGCGATTTATGATTGTGTTTAATAACTTACTATAAACAATTATTATAATAACTAATATTATGGAATTAAATGTTATACAATAAAATTATTTAAAATATCTATTATTGATGTTGTTCAAGTAATATTAATAATAAGATTTTAAATACAAGTACAAGTAGGTCGTAGGTAAAGTATAGTACGTAACTCGTGTTGTAAAGCATTTTACGCACTCACGGAATTACGAACTTTTCCATTCGTGCGTAAAATGCTTCTTACCACACACGTTACGTAATATACTGTACTTAAACGGTTCATTACTGTGATATTTTGAAAAGGATTCATCACTGACTTTTTTCCATTTCTTCCAATGTAATGTGTTATATAAGGACCTTAACAATCTATGAAACACACCAAGAAGGATATTATATGAGCTCTAGCTATTGCGAAATGGCCACAAGTTTGTGAAAAGGCGTGGAGAATTATTATCTTATTTATCGTATGGTATTCGATAGATTATTTTTTGACGTTACAATCAAAATCACTTGCAAAATGTTATATTCATATTCCAACAAATTCGACTCAATATAAACAGAATTCATTTTAGAAATTTCTTCAAAATTTAAAACAGACGTCAATGAAGAAAATACGTTGTCATGTGGTTGTCATTCAATAAAAAAATGTACATTGAATAATTATCTCTAGAATAATGTAAGCATATTATTCTCACTATAGTAATGTTTTGATTGGCGAGAACGTATATGGAATTTTTATAATTTTATTAGATCGAAGTTGAAGTTTGAAATATTTTTTATTTTAATAGGGATTTGACATATTTACTTTCACTTTGTGTACTAATCTCTTCATCAGGTGTTTGAAGAAGTTCATTTAATTTATCATATTTTTTCTTTTCAAGTTTTGCTTTTACAGTAGCAGGTGAAAGTGGAGCGAGATTTGCCTGAAGTCATCCAGTTCTTGGACAAACCATTGACAGACCTTGAAAGGGCTAAAAACTCTCCAAGATGTTGTTTTGTAGTACATTGTTGTTGAAGAAATCTTTTTAAAATTAAGAGACTGTATTCATCGGATTCCTTTCACAATTTTTGGGAAGACATCGTTTAGTTATTGAATAATGGTAATGTCCTCATCTTCCATCAATGTTACTATGAATTTTTCTGTTTGGAGAAGCTACAAGACAACCCAGTATTTTGAGACCCTTTGCCATTTTTCTTCTCAACTTTGGTAAGACCAAAGTCTTGATCACATTCGTTATAATAGCCTGATATAAAAAATTGTGCGATACAGTTTCAATTGTAGTATTTCTAACTGAGTAAAGCCTAAATTTTGTGATTAAAAGACTTCAATTATGCCACCCAGAGTTATCACTAAAGGTTACCAAGTGTTTTATATGAGGAAGCAGACTAGATATATGGTTCAGAAGGCAGGAAGCTGTCACCTGGCATCCGCTGCCAGCTTACCATTCATGCCGCATATACATATTCCCTGCTTTAGTTTTAAGGTAATAAAACTTTCTTGTAAAAACATTCCTTCTCTGGTTCAGTTTGCTTTACTTTACTACAAATCGTCCATGAGGTCCATGTGATCGTTGGCTATCATGGAGGTTGTATAAGGAGATCGAACTCTATGTATTCCAATTTTTGATAATGGTAGAGGGCGCCAGTGTCAAGACGATACCAAAAACATCTGACTGCAGAACAATGAAAGCTAGCCTTACACTTTCAGTACATCGTATGTATTTGTTTTGCAATACCTGCAGACGAGTCAGTAACAAAGATGTGCAGTCATTGAAATGAGGAATAATTATATACCAATATTTTTGACCATTCAGATAACTCTTGCGATTCTTCCAAAAATCCAACTTTTTACATAAATAGTCTGCAAGTCAACTAAGGGTCGACAACCCACCCAAATATTTCATTGCATTTACTCTTTCAAACATTGTTCAACAAGGTCATCATTTTGTACACTGACTGGTCTATTCTGTAAGTATGTACGATGCCGTTGATGAACGAATATCGTTTACGAACGATAAATGTTATTAGTATCCAAAATGATAGCGAACTCCTCGTTATGCCCGTTTGCACCAGCTGAAAAACAGTCCGTTAATCGGTTGATTTTACGGATAGAATTAACCGACCGTTATCGGGCGATAATTGCAAATACGGTAATTTGGTAATAACCTCGCTATTTTTCTAATGACATTTGTTTGATTTTGTGAAGTTTGAACGGATTCGGCAATATTTTCAATATTATTTATAGATGGTATAACATTGCGATTGAAACATTACGGAAAATTACACATTACACAAAAGACCGAGATGTGATCCATTCATTATTTAACGATCAACAATTTAAAGCAAGATACCATTTCTGTAAAGAAACAGTTAACCAGATATTGTAAATTATTGGAGAATATTTAATACGTTCCCAAAAAAATAATGAAGTGACTTCTATAATTAAACTAATAACGTTGAGAGGTATTATGCCACAGATTGATTTCAACAAGTGCTGGGTGATCATATTATTATCACACATAAAAGTAGGTACAGTGTGTACAATAGTGCATCGAGTAGGGCACTACATCTTTATTAAGTGATCGCTTCATTGGAATGCCTAGAACAAATGAAAGAATTGGTGTGGTAAAACAGCAGAAGTTTTGCTAGATTTCCTGGTGTTATCTAAGCAATTGACTGCACCCATATTAAGATTTTGTTGATAGAAATCGTGAGGGCTGGTTTTCCATCGATGTGTAATTGATTGGTGATATATAATATTGAAGATTCCAGATATAGTAGCAAGCTATCCGGGATCTGTACACGATAGTACTATTTATAACGATAGTTTAATTCGTGCTCGGTTTCTTGATAATGAATTTTTCAGCAGTAATTTGACAGGCAAAGTGCACAAATCACTTAATGACACCACTATGTAACCCCTAAACACAATCCCAAAATAATTATCAAAACTCACATATTAGTACTAGAAATGGTATTGAAATACTGTTCGGAGTTTGGAAGCGACGCTTTCCTGTTTTATCTGTGAAAATGCAAATATAGGTCGAAAATGTAGCAAAGGGTAATCATTGGCACATCTGTATTACATAATTTAGCAATAGAAAACTGTCACATTTTTGAAATTTATTGGGATCAACCTATTGAAACTAGAATTGAAGTTGAACATCAAGATGCTGAATTGGAACTAAATGGGAATGCATTACGAATTCATTTGATCAACACTTTTTTTTGAAATTCGAATTGGTAAAAAATATATTTTTTCTACAAACGTGTTAAAAATGCCATTTTTAGCACTCCATAGAAGCCTTAAAAATGTCACTTTAAGACACTGAGTGCCTTAAAATGTTTATGGCACTGCTGGTAAAAGTGAATTGTCAAATTTTTAAAGCAAACGTCAAAATATTTAGATTTTATTTATTAACATTAATATTAATAGTACAATTTGACAAATTAATTTCCTGCACTGCTGTTTTACCATTTTCCGTGGATAAGGAGGAATGATGCGCAGAAAAAATGGAATTTAAATTTAAATAATTTAAAATTATCTCCTTTGGATGTATTAATAAAGGTTTTTAAAATTTAATTCAAACTGTATTATTGCATTTTTTGAACGTTTGTAGAAAAAATATTGTATGATATACGTGTTAAAAGTACCTTTTAAGGCACTCATGTGAATTGCAGAATTCGCTTCGCTCATTCTGCAAACCTTCACATGCGTGCCTTAAAAATGTACTTTTAACACTTATATCATTAATAACTATTAAGCTAACTTTAATTATATATAATACAAATGTAGTATAACATGAATTAATTACAATTGAAGTAAATTTGCAACCATACTTATTTATAAATTCAATTTCTTTTTTTTTCATTTTATATGACATTGACAATACGTATAATGTAGGGTTAAAGTCATTTTTTTTTATTCTGTTATTTAACGTCGGTCTATTTCTGCGACTAAGGCTAATCACCGACGCCGGGAGCACTCTACCCCTAACCGGAAATTTTGGCGAACCCACTAGTGTTCCAACCAGTGGTAGCGTTCTTTAACGAGCCCAACATCCATGGACTCGGGACCTCGGTTTTACGTCTCCTCCGAAAGACGGCATATCTACATTATACCTCGTGCTCATTGGTATAATGCCTGCGAGCTGTGATATGCTACTCACCCTAGTAGTCTAAAGTGTTTCGCTGTAGGCTGTACGGGCCCTATAGGATGGTTTTCCCTGTCATCCCATCCAAGTACTAACCATGTCCGACCTTGCTTGACTGTAATTATCGCATCAAACGCGTTCCACTACTTTGCTGGGTCGTCGCCCAGGGTTAAAGTCATAGAGATAGTAATAAAAGGAGGAGACGAAGTCACGTGATCTAAAGCGTACTCGGTCAGCCATTTTCGTGCCACGCTAATGTCAAAGTTATTTCTAAGTGTCATTGGTGTTGTAAATTACATTTTTGAAGATACTTTTGTTTTAATTGATTGACTAAAATGGTTTCTTGTGCTGTTAGAATTTGTACCAGTCGAGACAGCGTGGATACTAAGGAATCTTCGGGAATAACATACCACAGGTAAGATAAATAATATGGGGGGTGTATTATAAATATTTCAAACATGAGTCTGTTACACAGTAATAGACTATTGTAGTTTAATTCACAATTTACAATCAGTTTTAGATAAACATAGAACTTTACTGATAAAAGCTGTCGCCAAAAAATATATTGATGTTAGAATGTTTTATTTTAGTAAAAAAGGTCAGACAGATAGTATTAGACATATGCAAAACACACTTGTGTTATTCGTGCATTGTACCTATTATTTACTTGCAGATAAAGTTGAAAATATGTTTTTTTCTTAAATAGATTAATTTATTTCTCCATTGTTTTTTTATACCTGCCTACCTGTAGTCCAGTCACAAAAAGAAAATGAAATAGGCAAAAATGAATATTTTGGTGCTAATTAAAACGTTGCATTTGGTATATGACAAAATCACGTCGCCATGAGGCTTCAAAACTCACGTTATAACTGAACCAATCAATATTAAAAAGGATTCACTGCATTACATCGATTATCGATACTAAAAACTCATATATCGAAAAATATTAAAACCGGTTCTGTGCATAAATACGTTGCGTACCATACTTAGCCACGCCCAGTAATTCCACATGTACATATGGAACCTAACACTGGATGTCGTCTCCTTCCTTAGTACTATCTCTATGGTTAAAGTTCATGAACGACAGCCAGAAAGGTTACTTTGGGTATAAAAATTTGACTATTTTTGTGATAGGATCAATTATTTCGGTGAAAATTATGGAAATTGTTGAAGGAGGAATTGATCGATGGTATAGTGTAGTTATTTAATATTCAAAAAGAAATATTTATTTTTTCTCACATATTGATGGAATATTTTCAAGTAAAAAATTCGTAACCTCTGCTCATTGACATATAAACGTCAATGCCTCAGCTGAGCTAAGGTGAATATCTTTATAGCTGAGTACACATGACTAAAAGTCAAGCAAACATTTTTGTATTCTGTGTAAAATTTTTATTTTAAAATTGCAAAGCGCTTTCGGCGGTTAAGCCATCATCAGTGCCATACCTGCAAGTAAGCAATAATCGTTGGAAATTTTTTTTAAAAACATTAGAAAAGAATTACTTACTCGTCAGATATGAAACAAGAAACTTAGTCAAATATCTACAACACATTAACGTCACTACATTAAATTTAAATTTTTTTTAAAAATTAATTATCCCCTGTTTGGGGTTAAAATGTATTCACATTATGAACATTTTTATAAATTTTTCAGCCACTACACGAACACGTGTTAGTAGACCGGAAGA
>CAJUYH010004988.1:0-24867 GCA_910591685.1 Galerucella tenella
ATTACCCCTGTATAGCTTAAAATAAAATTAGTCATTCGAACTTCTCTGGTATCTACCGGTCTCGTTATTGACAACAAAAGCGAGTCGTAAACATAATTTATGAGAGCGGCGTCCGTTTGGGACAGCAGCTTGAATCAAACCGCCCTGGAGCCCTGGGCCCTCCCTGGACCCTTAGCTAAGGGCCCAAAATGGCCCCTAACGCCCCCCAAAAAACGCTTTCTCGCGATTATCTCCCAAAATATGCAATTTGGACAATTTTTGTTCGGGTAATTATCTACAAAAATGGTTTCTATCATTTTTTTCGAGAACTCAATAGTTTTCGAGATAATCGCATCCAAACGTCCCCTCGCTTACGCGGCTGCACTACCTCTAGAAATGCTACCGTCTATAAAATTAATTTGTAAACCGGCGGACAAATTCTTCCAGAACTCGGTCAAAAATTAATATTTTTCGATGATTTGAAGTTCATTGTAATGGAATTATCCGTAGGTATCAATATGTGTACCTTAAACCCCGTTCTCGCCCGTCGAGGACATTGCAAAAAGTGGCCAATGTTATTTTTCCCCAATATTTTGGCCTCCATTAAATCATTGACATTTTATTTATTTTAAATGGTTTATTATCCCTTGTTTTTTCAAATGGGGTCTGGGGAGGTCCTGAATGTTCCTAGAAATTTTTTTCAGTATCTTTGTGGCGTTGCAATAAAAAGTTTATTTATTCATTTGCATTTTTCAGTCGTTTTCGGAGTTCTAACAAATCTTGTAAACAAACGAAAATAAAGAACTAATGTTCAATTATTTTGTTATTAAATGCACACCATTTGAAAGCTTACTATGTCTACTCTCTGAACCAATATTTTTATTCGGAATACAATGCACTCATTTTCCAGGGACCGGGAAAATTGGTAACACGGGTGAAAACCGGCCTTTTTTTAAATGCTTTTTGTTCTACGCTGTTGATTTTTTGAGAATTAATACCCACACTGAATTGAAGCTTATATTCTGACCTTTCCATCCATATAACTTGTTCCCCATATTTGAGCGCCGTTCTCTTGAAGATGATTTTTTCGTCAGTGCAAAACAGGCTGGGAGAAGAATTGTTCATGTTTAAAAGCAGGTTTGAAATGCTCCTCTATCTGTGGTTCATGTCAGTTGACACAGTGTTTAAATTATGAGAAAAATGAAGGTATATTCCCGGAAGAATTAGAGGTGGAAGGAGAACCACAAGGGCTTGAAGGGGAAGTGGAAGAAACATGGGTGGAAAGAGAAACAGAAGGGTTGGAAGATGATGAGATAGAAATAGAGCTGGAAGAACTAGGGATTGGGACAAGAGGGACAGAGGAAGAAGTAGAGGTAATAGGCGATGAGAATCACGCTGATGATGAAGAGGATGAATCTGAAGACATAAATTGATTTAACATAGGTACTCTGAATTTTTCTATGTATTTTGTATTTTCAACCTAATTTTTATAAGAATAAATGGTATTTGTTTAAAAATTCCATGATTTTTCTGAAATCCTGCACCTATACTGTTCCTTCTGAAGTTTGCAAAAAATTTGCAAAAAATGAAAAAAATGCAAAGTAAGTAAGTAAGAAACCACCAAAAATATTCGGTGTAAAAATTTTGGTTTTTTCAAAGGCCATTTTCGCAAAAAATATCCGTGTTGCAGAAAAAATGATAGGGACCATTTTTGTAGATAATTTAACGACCTTCATTTTTTATCTAAACAAAAATTGTCTAACTTGCGTATTTCGGGAGATATTGGAGGAAACCCGTTTTTTGGGACTTTAGGGGCCATTTCGGGCCCTTAGCTAAGGGGCAATCTTGGAGAACTTTTTCTCCCTTTGAAGTACCTGTCAAGACCTACAAATCAGGCCAAATCAGGTTTGCCTATTTTCAGGTCTTCAATTATTGGACTAATTTGTTTCTGTATCTTTTTACAATCGATATCTATTGTGTACATCAAGTGGGTAGATTATAAATCAATTATTTTAAAGTATCATAAAAATATTTAATAATCTCACATTAAAAAAATCAGTTGCAATAATAGCTCGAGATTTTTTTTCTCAATTAAAATGACTGAAAACCGTTTTGGTGTTATTATAGAAGAAATTATAATTAAAATATTAGCCGCAGATGAATTTGAAGATGTAAAAATTGCAGTGAAAGCTTCCACAGAAGTAAATCGTATATTGGTTAACGTGAAAGCGACTAAACGTGGAGTACCTCAAGATTTAGAGCTAGCAGCGAATCTAGGAGAGAGTGAAAAAGTTTTGGAAGTTTTTAAACGAGAAGAGTATGTATTGAAAAACGTTATCCCCTTATTTTTAGACTTGCAGAAGTACTTAAAAATCCAGAATCCATTAACAGCTTTTCCAAAATGTTACAACATTTTCAAAGAAAATGGAATTGCAGTGATACTAATTGAAAATTTGGAAAAAGATTGTTATAAAAAAATACAAGGAGAACTCAACGAGGATAATTACAAGCTTGTGGTGAAAAATATCGCAAAGTTTCACGGAATTTCTTTTGGCTTGCGTTATTTACATCAAGAAAAATTTGATGAAGTACTTGGAAATTGCGTTTTAATAAATAGAGATATGTTGGAGCTGGCGCAGTTTTTTAACTCCCGATTGGAAAAACTGAAATTCAATTTGAAGTTGCTTATGAGACTGGATTTATTGAAAAAATTCGAAGAAGCACTGGAGCGTCTTAATGGCGACAAGATCAAAGATATTCTTGATAAAACAGTGAAAAATTCGGTTCTGGTCCATGGGAATTGTCATCTAGATAATATTTTGCTGAAATATCAGGTACGCACCAAACAATAATTTGAGACAGAAAAAATATAAATTGAAGGTTTTTAAGGTTATTAATGTATATACATACACACAATGTCCACTTAAGTTCGCACCATATGGGATACTTTTTTATTATCAAATTTAGGAAAAAAACTTATTCCTTATAAAAAGTTCTGCATGTTCTAAAATCTAAGATACAATTATCAGGTATCAATTTTTTCCAGTGTTATACGAGGTTTCTCAAAAAATTTGTACTTTACTCAAGAGTAAAGTACCTTTAAATTTGACAATATCGACAAAATAGTATTAAAAAAAGTTGATCAGATTTGGAAACTACCTTCGAATATGAAATTGCATCTATTTACATTGAAAAAATAGGTTTTGTGCTTGTTTAATATTGTTTCTATTTTCTTAATAACGCTACCATATTTGCGTAAAATTCTAACGCGTTCTGACAGTTACTGTCAAACATTTGTAGCTATCAAACATTCATTAGTTTGTCAGAGCATCCTATTTTACACGTAAATACAGTAAAATTTGCATTATTGTATCTAGAAATACATACAGTGTGGAAACCACTTATGGAATAAAATTCTGTATGTCATTATTTTAGAAAATTATAAAAAATGCCGAGACACGTCAACTTTGGAATGGAGTTGTGCGTTATGTAAACGTAAATGTAAATGTACAGGGTGATTCACACAAGTATGCCATAGTCGGTGTTGTTTTTTTAATGAAACATATATTTGCATATTTTTGAAATCCTCTTAATCAACCGATTCCAACAAACTAAATAATATGGATGGTCAATTATGAATTATACAGGGTGAAATTTTTATTTTTACAGTTATTAAACACATTCATAAAATACCTGATGTATTTGATTTAAATACATTAAAATAAATGCTCAAATTGTTCTCCACCCAGTTGTTGGCAATAGCACAGTCTCCTATAGAACTCCTCCTTAACTTTGTTCAAAGTTTGAGGTGAAATATTCCGTATTTCTGTAGTTATCCTGTCTTTGGGCTCTACAATGCTAGTTGGTTGTGTTGCATATACTTTGTTCTTGAGATAACCCCACAAAAAAAAATCTAACGGAGTAAGGTCTGGCGATCTAGCTGGACACACAATAGTACGTCTCCGTCCAATCCATTTTTTGGGGAAGATTTCATCTAAATAAGTTCTTACCATTGAAGCATAATGGGCTGTTGTCCGTCTTGCTGGAACCAAACATTTTCATTCGGTAAGCTAGGATCTATTGCGTTGGGATATAAGTTTGCCAACGCAGGAATAACTTCATTTCTAAGCATATTTAAATATTTTTCAGCTGTCAAACTTCCATCTATAAATATAGGTTCAATAATATGGTCGCCTATGATACCAGTCCAAACGTTCACCTTTTGAGGGTACTGAATATGTGTCTCACGCATCCAATTAGGATTCTCTGCTGACCAATATCTACAGTTCTGTCGGTTTACCTCTCCATTTAATGTGAATGTTGATTCGTCAGAAAAAAGAATGGTACCAAGGGCTATCTCATTTCAGTTCAGCTTATTCATCTTTCGCAGAAATCCATTCTACGATCTGGATCGTCTTCTGTTAACTCCTGCACAAAAGTTAATTTGTAGGGATGAAGTTTTTCTTTATGAAGATATCTTAGAAGAGTTGTATGACTAACATTATTTTCACGGGCAATTTGACGTGTACTTGAAGTTGGATTCTCTTCGACACTTAACAAAATATCCACTTTCACATCATCTTCAACGAAGTGTGGTTTTCTTTTCAATGGTTTGACATGTGCAAGTTCTCTGAATTGTGCATGAATTTCAGACACTGTACTTTGAGAAAAATTAGGCAATTCGGGATACCTGTGATTAAATAAGTTTGCCACTTCAACTTGACTCCTGCAGTTATCCCCGTACCCGATCATCATTAAAATCTCAATTCGGTGAGTCTCGGTTAAATATTTCATTGTTATGTCGACAAGGAAAGAGTGTTTGACAAATATTTTACTTTTTCAGTATAAACTGTCAACACATCAACAACTGACAGAATAGAAAACAATCCACTATTTACCGATTTTGTCTAATTATTGGCGTTTTTAGGCAATTTTTAGGTATTTATGATAAAATTCATGGGCGTAGCAGGTTTTGTTTAATATACAAATACGTCTAATAATTAGTTAGTTTAGATTTTTGATAAATCCATATTTAGCTAATTTAAAAAAGTAGGTACCAATATTTCAAGTGTAATAAATTATTAATTTTAAAATTTCACCCTGTATAATTCATAATTGACCATACATTATTTAGTTTGTTGGAATCGGTTCATTAAGAGGATTTCAAAAACATGCAAATATACAGGGCGTTTCATTAAAAAAAAAACACTGACTATGGCATCCTAGCGTGAATCACCCTGTACATTTAAATTTATGTTTACATAACGCACAACTCAATTCAACCAATTATCAATTTATCTAGAATATCTACTTCAAACAACAATAAGAAAAAATATTTTATCTTCAGTTCAAGAGGCTTTATCGTATAAAAAATAAATATTAATGACTAATTACTTTTAGGAGGAAAATGTTACTGACGTAGCTTTGGAAGGTTTTCAAGCATCCGGTCTCCATTCCCCTGTAATCGATCTATCCCAATTTTACTTCACCAGTAACGGTCATCAATACTTTTCCAACGTTTCCAACTACCTAAAATATTATTATGAAGAGCTGTCTACCTTTTTAAAAACTTTAGGATGCGACGCTGAAGAAATATTTTCATTCGATACACTCCTCGACCATTGGCAAGGGTATTCTTTCTATGGATTCTGTTCAGCTGTAACATCCTTAGAATTGGGATCGCTTAATTTAGGAGACGTATTAGCTGATTTCCGAGATAAAGAAAATGTAGCACACAAAGCTATACAACTAGAAAATACTGCAGCTTATAGAAAAAAATTGGAAAAGATAGTTGAAGATTTTTTGGATTCTGAAGTGTGGTTTTGATACAAAATAATTTGTGGTTGAATCTAATAGAAATAGATCAATTTAAATGGTAAAATTTTTCTTTTCGTTTTGTTAAAACTCATTTTCCTCATTTTCCTCCCTACTCCTTGTAGTTCAGTAGCTGCCCTGGCATGACCATCAGTCCATCCCTTCAGTAGAAGTTTGGATTGTCTAGGACCCTGCAGAGCATTCCAATGAGCGAGGTGCTGATTCCTCAGCCACTTCTTCGTCTCCTTGCGTATTTTTTGTTTTGTTAGGCCCAGGGTCGGGCCCGGGCCGCAGAAAGGAGCTGCCGCCCCTTCCGCAGCCAGTGCATCCGCCATCTCGTTGCATTCAAAACCAGAGTGGGCTGGAATCCATTCTAGCCGCACCACGTTCCGCCTTGCAAGATTAGCAAGTCGTTCTCGACATTCGTTAGCAAGTCCTGAGCTGCTGGTATACCCACTCAGGGCTTTAATTGCTGCCTGACTGTCGGAGTATATGGTTATGCGTCGATCCACATAACCTCTGTCTAGGTTTATCTGCGCACATTCCAAGATAGCATATATCTCGTCCTCATATGCAGATACACCATCACCCAATGGTACACAAACTTGTGTTCTTGGGTTCCTGGAGTAAATTCCAGCCCCTGCTCTATCACCGGATCTGTGTACCAGACGGTTCCATTAGGCTGTGTATTCCTCTCTTTTTCCCAGGACTCTCTATCCCGGATCATGGCCCTGTATGGGGTAGCGAAGTAGTAATAACGCAGGCATTCATCAGCCGCTCGAGCCAGAACTGGAATATCTTCCAGGAGCCGGAGCTTCTTGACGTGCCTGCACTCTTCCCCTCTTCGCACGTATCCCAGCCGTTTCAAGCGCAGGAAAGCCCTCCCCGCCTCAGCCTCGATCACATGGTGGAGAGGCCGAAGACCAAGGATCACCTCCATCGCAACAGTTGGTGTATACCTCATGCAGCCAGTTGCCCCCAAACTGACCACCCTTTGAAGGCGTGCCAGTTGCGATCTAGCCGTGACCAAGGTTACCCTCGGCCACCAGACCAGAGCCGCATATGGGAGCATAGGCAGCATAATCACTCTATAGAACCATATGATCGTTTTGGGGGTCAGTCCCCACCTCGGACCAATGGCTCTCCTACAGGCCCAATACGTGTTTGTCACCTTGCTTAGGCGACTAACAAGATGAGCCTTCCATATCAGTGATTTATCAAGGATCACTCCTAGATACTTCACCTGTTCAATCACCGGCAGTGGTACTCCATCAAGATTTAGACCCTCAGGTCTTATACCTCTCTTTTTGGTGAAAGCACCTATCTCAGCCTTGGCAGCATTAACTGCAAATCCGTGTTCGTTACACCACCCATGTACCCTATTCAGAGCCCTTTGCATGAGGTCCCTGAGAACGGTAATGTGCCTTTCAACAACAGGAACAACGATATCATCGGCATACCCAATCGTTAGAAAGCCATCACCGTTTAAAAGGGTTATTAGCTCGTCAATGACTAGGTTCCACAAAGTTGGCGAGAGAACACCCCCTTGCGGACAACCTCTAGCGATGATTACTTTTGCCACATGGTCTTTCCATGTGGCCTCTACTGTACGGTTGCACAACATGGCCCCAAGTCAGTGAGTGATCATTGGCTCTATTCCATGATTTGCCGCAGCCCTACACATGGATCCTACAGGGGTGCTGTCAAACGCCCCTTGTATATCCAAGAAAGCTCCCAGGGCGATCATGCTATTTTCCAGCGCCTTCTCCACCTGGGTTACCAGTTGGTGTAAGGCACTTTCAGTTGACTTGCCACACCTAAAAGCTGTTGTGTAAAGGATGCCTAAGCCCAACCTTTTCCTTTATGCACCGATCAGCCACCCTCTCCAGTGTTGTCAGCACAAAGGATGTTAGGCTAATGGGTCTAAAGGATTTAGCCACCGTATATGTGGTACGACCCGGCTTGGGTATGAAGACGACTGTCACCTGCCTCCACTGTTCAGGGACATACCTGCGCGCCAAACAGGCCCGAAAGATATGCACCAGAATTGTGCCAACGGCCTCCCAGCCTTGTTGAAGCAAAGCCGGAAAGATTTGGTCTTTCCCCGGAGACTCGTATGTGACTATTTATTTTGCTAGAAGATAGTCCTATTTACATGGTCGCTGTATGCAAGGTTCTAGTCTACGCCATTCGATTCAGACTTGAATTTTCTATAAAACGTAATATTTTGTTTAAGCATGGAACTTGTTATAAATACATCCTCGTATATTTCGACTATCATCAGTTGATAATCCCCTCAGGCGCATGCCAGACGACTTCCTAATTAGTTAACTGAGCTAACGAAGCACTAAATCGATTTACTACGTTTGTAATTAAAATTTAACAACACTAGAATGAGCTTCGAATGTGACAAGCACGAAGATCTTAAATGGCGGTCAACTGTCAGAATCAAGACTAGATTTAATTAGAAGCTCTGCTGATGCCACTTTAACCTTCAAATTAACCAGAGACGTAGGTATAGTGAAGCTGGAACATTCTGAGACAGTTTTGTAAGGTTAGGTACAAAAAAATAATCATACTATTAGCACAGATAAATGAGAGAACTGGTCAAGGGCTTACAAGGAGATTACTTTTAATATAGACGAAACTGGACCACATAGATAACGGTAGGCCGCTTAAAGCTGCGACAAGTTGCAGTGCCGTAGAAGCAATTTATTTAACGCAAAAATAATCGTATAGATATTTTATCTTTTCACCACCAAGTTTTACCAAGAGGAAAATCAACTAAGCTAGAATAGTAATGAGGAAAATTGGCTGTGATCTTGGTCTCGCGAAAAAGCAAGATCAGTACTGGACGATTTGAGCAAGGTCAAGGCCTAATTAGGAAGACTAAGGCCTAGACTATCCGAGACTTGGTCTTGCTTTGCTCATCACTATGCTAGAAAATGCGGAAAGCAGTTTTAAAACAGTCTATATAATTCATATCACAAATATAGTATGTAAAACATAACAAGGACTTTCCTTTTGTTGTTTTTGCTCGACTTGGCCTGTGTCTTCTGATATTTTGTAATAAAAAGACTGCTAATAGTTAGGGAGGCGAGGTTGCTAAATGGCGACATTCTCGAGCGCTGTCGAGACATATCAAAATCGAAAGATAAAGTAATTTCTAGTGATGAGCAAATTTGGTCTTGGTCTTGCTGTCTTGGTCTTGCGAAAAAGCAAGACCAAGACCGAGACCAAAACCATTCTTCGACTCGCAAGACCAAGACCAAGACAGAATGAACAAGAACAAGACTAATACCAAGACCAACTATGCAAGATCAAGACTAAACGCAAGACTGTGAAGTTCTTCACTTCATTTTGCTTACGGTCCGTCCAAAAAACAATTTAAGGATCAACAGGCTATTGAATGATATAAATACTACTATACATATACTATACACTACATAAAGAGCTAATACTTTCCAAAGTTGTTCTATTAGGTCTAAGGTCTCATATCTTCAACTGCCATGCTCGAGTATTCCCGAAAAATCCCCTATTCGCCTCCCTAACTATAAAGATATAGTTTATGGTTAAATTTTCCTAATAATAATAAATGAAAATCGAATTTATTTCATATCTTTTAATAATAACATATCTAGATGTAGTAACTGAATATTTTCGATACATCATTTCTACCATATCTATTATTGACAAGTAGAACAAATGAAAGTGCTGTTGATAGTTAAACTAGTGTTTAGTTATAAATAATTTCATGGTTGCTGTTGTTCGTCTTTTTTCACCGACTCTACATTTTTACCTAAAAACCAAACGCTTCCATATAAGATATCTAAAAAGATGACACTAACCTCTCCACATCAGCTTTTCTAATGCAATCATAGGAGCTTCGAATAATAAAGACAGAATCAAAGCTAGTAAATAAGCTAATATGATATCTCCAGCAGCTGTATGAATCTGTGTATTATTAAAAAGAATAATTTTAAGGTTATGACCAATTTTGTATAGTCAACAAACTTACCGAGTTGAAAGTACTGGTATAAACAGGTTCTCTTATAGTACCAGCTGAATACATTTGTATAATACCATGACATAAGTAAACTGTATAAGTGAGCTTGCTAAGAATCACCAAAGGTGACCAAGATAGCACCAGATTAACCCAATCTAAAATCAAATTTTTAATATACATTGTGTCCATATGGGAAACTTTTTTATTATCAATTTTATGGAAAAAACTTATTCTTCATAAAAAGTTCTACATGTTCTAAAATCTAAAATACAATTATTAGATATCAATTTTTTTTAGTATTATACGGGGTTTTTAAAAAAATTTGAACTTTACTCAAGAGTAAAGTACCTTTGAATTTGACAATATCGAAAAATGTTATAAATAAAAATTGGTCAGAACTGAAAACTATGTTCAAATATATGATTTTATTTATTTATATGAAAAAATGTATTATTTTTTTGAATGTATTTCTAGATACAATAATAAAAATTATACTTAGTCCAGTAACTGAAGACCTGAAAATAGGCTTGATTTGTAGATCTTGACAGTTACTTCAAAGGGAGAAAAATTTCACCAAGATTGCGCCTTGGCTAAGGGTCCAAAATGGCCCTTAACCCCCCCCCCAAAAACGGTTTCCCGCCATTATCTCCCGAAATATGCAATTTGGAAAATTTTTGTTCTTGTAAAAAGTGAAGGTCATTAAATTATCTACAAAAATGGCCCCTATCATTTTTTTCCAGAATGCAATAGTTTTCGAGATAATCGCATCCAAACGTCCCCTCGCTTACGCGGCTGCACTACCTCTATAAATGCTACCGTCTATAAAATTAACTTGTAAACCGGCGGACAAATTCTTCCAGAACTCGGTCAAAAATCAATATTTTTCGATGATTTGAAGTTCATTGTAATGGGAATATCCGTAGGTATCAATATGTTTACCTTAAACCCAGTTCTCGCCCGTCGAGGACATTGCAAAAAGTGGCCAATGTTATTTTTCCCCAATATTTTGGCCTCTTCCATTAAATCATTGACATTTTATTTATTTTAAATGGTTTATTATCCCTTGTCCTTTCAAATGGGGTCTGGGGAGGTCCTGAATGTTCCTAGAAATTTTTTTTCTGTATCTTTGTGGCGTTTCAATAAAAAGTTTATTTATTTATTTGCATTTTTCAGTCGTTTTCGGAGTTCTCACAAATCTTTCAAATTTCCCCGGTCCCTGGAAAATGAGTGCATTGTATTCCGAATAAACATATTGGTTCAGAGAATGGACATAGTAAGCTTTCAAATGGTTTGCATTTAATAACAAAATAATTGAACATTAGTTCTTTATTTTCGCTTGTTTACTGAATTTGTGAGAACTCCGAAAACGACTGAAAAATGCAAAAAATAAATAAACTTTTTATTGAAACGCCACAAAGATACGGAAAAAAAAAATTCCAGGAACATTCAGGACCTCCCTAGACCCCATTTGAAAAAACAAGGGATAATAAACCATTTAAAATAAATAAAATGTCAATGATTTAATAGAAGAGACCAAAATATTGGGGAAAAATAACATTGGCCACTTTTTTCAATGTCCTCGACGGGCGAGAACGGGGTTTAAGGTACACATATTGATACCTACGGATATTCCCATTACAATGAACTTTAAATCATCGAAAAATATTGATTTTTGACCGAGTTATGGAAGAATTTGTCCGCCGGTTTACAAGTTAATTTTATAGACGGTAGCATTTATAGAGGTAATGCAGCTGCGTTAAGCGAGGGGACGTTTGGATGCGATTATCTCGAAAACTATTGCATTTTGGAAAAAAATAACAGATACCATTTTTGTAGATAATTTGACGACCTTCACTTTTTACCCGAACAAAAATTCTCCAAATTTCATATTTCGGGAGATAATGGCGGGAAACCGTTTTTTGTGGGGCTTAGGGGCCATTTTGGACCCTTAGGCAAGGCGCAATCTTGGAGAACTTTTTCTTCCTTTGAAGTACCTGTCAAGACCTACAAATCAAGCCAAAAAAAATTATTGAACAAATATATTGATAGGTTTGACCCTTCAGTTACTGGACTAACTGTAGTTATGTGTAATACAGGATGCTCTAACAAACTAATAAATGTTTGATGTTTGGGCCCTTTACTCTTTTACTGTACATAAACGACATTAGTAAGTACTTAAAACACTGTTTTGTTAATCTTTATGCCGATGATACAGTTTTGTCAGTATCAGGAACCAACTTTGAGGTAATTTCAGAAACAATAAATGAAAAATTAAATATTTTGAAAAACTAGCTTTGCTTCAAAAAGTTAAAACTAAACCCTAGTAAAACAAAGTGTATGGTTCTTGGTACAAGATACAACTGTAAAAAATTCAGTGACTCAAACATTGTAATACAAATTAATCCTGAAACTATTGAGCAGGTTACTGAAATAAAATATTTAGGGGTACATGTGCAAAAAATTGGGAAAAAAGATAGGGTATTTTGGCAGGATATCAAATAAATTATCACGGTGGGCTCGACAAATAGTGTATAATTCTATTATCTATCCTCAATTTACCTATTGTATGTCATTATTAATTTATTGCAATAAAGAGGATATAAATCGTATACCTACAAATTTTGCAGAACAAAGCGATGCGAATTATATTGAGATGCAATAGGTACACCAAAATAAACTATATGTGACAAAACTTGAAATTTTGAAATATTCATCAACTGGTTCAAGAAGCAAATTTAATTTTAATTTTTAAAATAACTAAAAATTTAACGCCAAGGTATTTGCTTGAATTTTTAACGAAAAGGGAGGACATGTTGTCTTACATACAATGAAACTAGCTTTGGAATAAATAAAGTAAAGTATTTATTTAATATTTAGTAACTGTCAGAACGCGTTAGAATTTTACGCAAATATGGTAGCGTTATTAAGAAAATAGAAACAATATTAAACAAGCACAAAACCTATTTTTCGATGTAAATGAATGCAATTGCATATTTGAACGTAGTTTTCAATTCTTATCAACTTTTTTCCATACTATTTTTCGATATTGTCAAATTTAAAGGTACTTTACTCTTGAGTAAAATTCATATTTTTTGAGAAACCTCGTATAATACTAAAAAAAATTGAAATCTGATAATTGTATTTTAGATTTTAGAACATGCAGAACTTTTTATCAAGAATAAGTTTTTTCCCTAAAATTGATAATAAAAAAGTTTCCCACATGGTACGAACTTAGGTGTACCAATTGTACAGAGCCGGTTCTGTACAAGCGATTTTGTACCAAGTCCAAAAGGGGAAGGAGAAGCAAATTTTGACTCGGCACAAAATGACCTGTACGGAGCGGATTTCGTACAAAATCGCTTGTACAGAGCAGGCTCCGTAACGTAACAATATATATCTTTTGATAGTACTGCACTTACATCCGTAACCAGAAGACACAGCAATCACAATCCAAGCGATTCCCAAACTCCATCCCACGTGGTAAAGAGCACCATACAAAGCCGAAAACCATATTTGGACTTCATAAATATAAAAAACGAAACCTGCATGTAACGACACAAACATTATAGGCCCACAAAATATCCATCCTAGCCGTACCCATAATTGGGGGATTTTAGAGTTTTTGGTATTTATTCTGTACTTAAAATAACCAGCTAGAGCTCCGATATAATAGGAACTAGCTCTAAGATGACCCGGGATATATACTCTAAGGAAAGTACTGTTTTCTGACGGGTGTAGTAGCATGCTAATAAAAAAAAAATTATAATTAACATAAATCTTAGCAATTATTGTCAGTAAGAGCATATAGCCCGAGAAGTAGATGCTTCTCCAGGTCGTAACTCCTGGTGTACAGGGTTATTCATTATAAATTACCCACCCCCTATCATTGATATTATTACTTTTAGAAAAAAAAGTTTCATATAAAAGTTGTTGGGTTAAAGCTGAATTTGCTCAATATTCTATCAAAAGTTCAGCAGCGTGCAATTTGAAGTGGATACAGAAAATAATAGTTCTTTTTTAAATGGGACACCCTGTATATTTTCACATTTTTGGAATGGACTTTTTCCTTTGATTTTAAAAATATATAATATATTACCCCTACCTTGAAAATCTGAGTTTTAGTAATTACTGTAAATATGAAAAAGATAATTTATCAAAGTAAGCGATAAAAAATAAAACAACAATGAACAACCCTGTACATATTTTGGTTTTATTGTCTTTAAATTTTTAACGATATTGAAGAATTTTCATTATCACAGTTCATGATAGATTTGTTTTATAGGAGAAACTCTCATCAGTTTTCGTTTCTTTGAATAAAAATTTTTACTCGCTCAAATTCGCGGATGTGACTATATTTGAGAAAACATTCAGACTTTTATACGGCCGTAATAAAGTTCGGATCTCGTGTGGAAAGACTTTTATGGTTAATAATTCAACAGAAACTGCCAAAGAGTGATTTAACTAAATGCAGCACAGAATTAAATTTGATGATTGAAGTAGGAATAGACTAAGTTGAATACATAATGTTACGAATTCGGTGTTTCAGAAGCCGGTCCTGTCGAGAACTATAAATTTTGGCGAATGCGCCTTCTAGAAGGTTCCTTACAAAGCAATACAATGGTTTATTCCCGAATGTTATAGAATTCGTAAATTCGAGAAGGTTCTAGAGTTGCGAAGGACTATATATTCGCGGGTTTTCGAGTGTGAATAGTGAATATAAATAGTGTTGAAGATAAATTAGGACAATGATTATACCGAGTGTAGATAAATTAATAGACATTAAGTAGTGTGCATATAAATTGAGCTTATTATAATGTGTTTCTTCAATAAATCAATAATAATTAGCCATAGTGAGCGTATAATTTCATCCCACGGTAAAAAGATAAAATTTCGAGTGTAGAAATAATTTTAATTTTGTGTAATCCAGTCAATATATTTTGTAATACTCACTTCATATACAGTATCAAGATCGGCATTTCATCATAGATATAAATAGTGATAAATGTGGATATAGCAGAACCAATGATTAGAAGAATTGTACATGAAATACCTAAGATAGGTTTTTTGAAATATAATAAGCTTAATAAAGGAATAAGTAGGAAAGCTTCCATGTCACATGCCATGTACCAGGATTGAAACATGCACTGAAAACAACAATAAAGTAACAATTTAACAACAAATTAATAAAATTCTTACGTAATTGGAAGTCCCGATGTAATTATTTATAAACAATAAATTGGCCCACCAAATTTTTCTACATTTTTTCTGTTCAATTTCAATTCTTTCTCGCCATAAAGGACCGTTTCCGATTTTTACAAAAAGTGTACAATAAAAAGTCAAAATTACAGCATACACAGATACCATTCTAAAAATAATAAATTTAAATAAAAATAAAAAATTTCAATTTTACTCACCTTAAATATCTGTGAATGTAAAGTTTGAAGATATTATAGTTTTTCTGTGCTTTTTGGTAATAGTATAAAGAAAAATAGGTCGCTAAAAATCCCGAGATTGTAAAAAACGTATCTACCAATATCGGTCCATTTAGAATGAAAGTTATACCGAAATTCAAATACATCTGAAACATACAGACATGTAAATGTAGGATCTTCAGTTCAATCAATACAGTGCTTTTCAGATAAAAGTATCCACCTTTAATAACTTTCGTAATACTGGTATTTAGAAAAAATCCAAAAACACGTCAATTTATGTTGGAAGGGGCAAGCATTATGGCTTATTTAAACTTACTGGAAAAGCCACCCCCTCACCCCTAGCAGCATCCCCTTTATTTTTTTAAATTTGGATACTCCTCTTTGAGCTGATTTCAAAAATGTATAATACTTGTAGGTTAAAGTGGTTAGTTTATGAGATAAACAATTTTTCTTTTAAGAGCACAAATTTTACTTATTTTTTACTTTCACCTTATTTGCCTGTACTAAAATGGGTTGTACAACAGTTCAAACTCTTTAATCTTTTTAACTGTGCTATTTATTCTACTTAAAAAATCCAAACAACAAAAAACTCTACTTTTTATTAAAGTTTGACATTGTCAACTAGAATTTGTAGTCACTATTGATAGTGTAATTTGATACATTATTTATTTTGTTTCTCTGAAATGGTTTACTCTTTGCAAGAAAGAATTGAAATTGTAGGTTTATACTACCAAAATAATAATTGTGCAAGAGCTGCTGCTAGAATATTTAACGAATTACATGACGGAAGACATGCAACTCATAAGTATGTAATTCAACTGATGGAGAAATTTACCACAACAGGGTCTGTTTGCAATAAAGTGCATAAGCGAGAGGGACTCGTAAATAACGAAGCAATCCAAGTGGCAATTTTAGGGCAAGTCAGCTTAGAGGCTCAGCAACCCCAATCGTTGTCAACAATAAGTAGAGCGATCGGTGTTTCATCTTCTACAGTTTTCCGAGTTCTACATAAATTCAAGTACCACCCATACAAAGTTAAGTTGGTGCACGAGTTGAATGAAGATGATTTTGATCGTCGTCTAGAGTTTTGCAAATCAATGACGCAAATTATCAATAACAATCCACAATTGTTAAACAATATTTGCTTTTCTGATGAATGCTCATTTTCATTAAATGGCTTAGTAAGTAGGCATAATTGTAGATATTGGGCTGAAAGTGATCCACATATTATGCGTGAATTCCATACACAACATCCCCAAAAGTTAAACGTTTGGTGTGGTATCCTAGGTGACCACATTGTCGGACCTTTCTTCATCAACGGAAATTTAAATGGTGAATCATATCTTGAGTTACTCAGGGAAGGGGTTGACCCACGTATTACAACAATAATAGAAAATGATGATAACCTTTCCGAAGATTTACTGGTATTTCAACAAGACGGAGCTCCCCCACACTATGCTATGCCTGTCCGACAATTTTTAAACGAAACATTCCCCGCTCGTTGGATAGGTAGAAGGGGGCAGATGATGGAGTGGCCACCTAGGTCACCGGACTTAACACCCCTAGACTTCTTTTTATGGGGGTATTCAAAAACAAAAGTTTATGCTACCCAACCAGAATCTCTGGATGATTTACGAGAGAGGATAGAAAATGAATGTCGACAATTAAATCCAGCCGTATTAAGCAATGTCAGAGAGGCATTTCAAAATAGATTATACCATTGTATGGAAGTGAATGGTACTCATTTTGAACACTTATTGTAACTTCATAATAAATAGCACAGTTAAAAAGATTAAAGAGTTTGAACTGTTGTACAACCCATTTTAGTACAGGCAAATAAGGTGAAAGTAAATAATAAGAAAAATTGTTTATCTCATAAACTAACCACTTTAACCCACAAGTATTATACATTGGTGCCTAGTCGGATAAATAAGCTCTCGTTCGGCAGCCATGCTGCGTGAGCACCTAGACGCTAGTGCTTTTTTGTCCAAGAACTACTATTTCATTTACTTTGATAGAAATGCGCTATAAATGTATAGCAACTTGTCTAGAACACATGGTGACGAAAGGAAGAAACTGATATATGCATAGAGCAATTAAAGTTTTCAATAAATACCTGCTCAACATAAGAAGAGTTACTAATAGCTGATCCAAAATCAAACATATTTCTATGTATCGTGATAATAGCAATCATTGAATACACTTTCATACCAGCAGTGCAATTGAGACCATCCAAATTATTCCCAACTGTAGTCAAAGCTTTCAAATTTGTTTGCACGGAAAAACATAGCAATATATCATGTATTTTACCTAAAATAGAAACAACAATGCACAATCCCTTTTTGTATAGTGAACGTAAAATATTTTTAATGCAGCTATCTAATCGTATATCTCCTTTAAGTTATATTACGGACTATGACGGTATCGAATCGAATTACAGTCGAACAAAGAGCCGACAGCTCAATATCTTTTACGGCAAGTATACCAAAACGTTTTTGTAAAACGGCTGGAACAGTAGGATGGAGTTGCGCATTTATAGAAAATCAAGTTAAACTACACATAGATTCAAAAGTTTTGCATCACCTTCTTCGGATGCGAAGGAATTTTTTTTCGCTAACAAATTTTTGTTGGCTTGTTTATCAATGTTTACCATATTTTTTGCAATATACAGATGTTTACAGTTTTTTTTTTGTAATATAACATTTTTAGTGCGATCATTTTAACATTCAAGGCATTTGATTTTTACGATTTTAAGTGCAAACATGAATCGTCAAGTCATAAGTGAGATTGACCGTGCAAGAATAGTGGCTTTAGTTGAAGAAGGTCATTCTCAAAGGTTCGTGGCAAACAGAGTTGGCGTTTGGTAAAGTGATGTGTCTCGTGTATGGAGCCGGTATCTCCAGACCAATTCTCTTCGTGATAGACCTAGAAGCGGTAGAAGGCGTGTTACTAATCAGCGGCAGAACCGCTATATCCACTTAACTATCCGAAGAAACCCGACCATGGCAATACCAGCACTCCAAAGAGATATGAGACATGCGTTGGGAGTTCAAGTATCGATCTCGACATTACGAAGACGAATACTTGCGACAGTTTTGAGGTGTCGCCGACCAATAAGAGTGCCCAGACTACAACCTGAGCACAGAGTTCGCCGACTACAGTGGGCTCAAGAACACGCGGCCTTGCCTGAAGAATTTTGGAATTCGGTGTTTTTTTCCGACGAGACAAGGATTTGTTTGGTACAAAATAGCCATCGAATACGGGTGTGGCGGGTTGCTCACCTTGCCCATGCTCGCCCCGTGCCGCCCTTCAGAGGAGGAAGTGCTATGTTTTGGGATGGTATCATGTTAAATGATCGCACAGAATTAATTCATGTGGAGGGAAAGATGACTGGTGATAGGTATCTCAGAGAGATTCTACATCCTCACGTGAGACTATGGCGCGCAGCTGTTGGCAATTCCTTCGTTTTTATGGACGATAACGCCCGACCTCATCGGACCAGAGCTGTAAATGAGTATCTTGAAACTGGAGGAAACAATCGTTTGCACTGGCCTGTCCTATCTCCTGACATGAATCCCATAGAACATGCTTGGGACATGCTTGCCAGGGCAGTGGTAGCACGTAGAAATCCACCCAGGAGTGTACAAGAGCTTGTTCATGCGGCCCAAGAAGAATGGCGAAATATTCCTCAACAGAATATCAATAATTTGGTAAACAGCATGGGCAGGCGACTTCAAGCTTGCATAAATACTAGAGGTGGAAATACTCTTTATTAAAAGTTCTCAGGCAGGTTCTCACTTAACCTTTTCTTTAAAAAGAATCAATTTGTATTTAATTTATTTAATTTCTAAGAATACTTTTTTATGTTTAAAGCAAGATTATTATTGGATAATAAAAATTTTTGACAAATATACTCTTTTTTTATTGCAACTAATTATTTGATTAATCTCTGATCCATTTATAATGAACACATTTTTTTTTCGGAGATTTAGGGTGATGCAAAACTTTTGAATCTATGTGTATATACAAATATCGAATTAAGTGAAATAACTGAGTTTGATTAATTCTGTTTGGAAATAAGCTAGTTAATATTCTCTAGATCAAATCGTGAATGAAAGTTCGAAATAATCACGTGGAGACAAATCATACAGTTGATTTTCCCAGCCGTCAAATTAATTCATTTTTCCAAAAAGTAATCCGTCTTAGACATGCTCTGTCATTTCGTTCACTCAAAGGGGTGAATCGAAATTCGCCATTATCAAAAATAATCACGTATTTTAGGTGAAGTGAATTATTAATTTCAGACTGGTGCAATCTGATTATTTTTTGTCGGTGAAGGACGTTGTTGTTATTTCTATAAGAACTTCCTTACCTGCATTTAAATTTGTATTTGTAGATAGTCTTCTTGTTGTAAAATAATAACAGCAAGAGCCAATGATGACCAAGCATGATGAAAAAATAATTATTAGTCTAAAAAATAATTATATTAATTAGCTAAAAACCAAATAAATAAATATTATCCCAAAATTCGTATAAAAAGTCCCATTTTCTTGTACCTTAAAATGAATAAGTTGTGTCGACCTTTAGATAACTAAACTTTTTATAAGCTTTTTCTGGTCTTCAAAATAATCCGTATTAGGCCAAACGAAAGGGGAAAACAACTACAAGTGATTAGCAATACTTACCTTTATATTAGACAATGATATTAGCTTAAAACAATTGATTATTAAGTAAGTAGCCACATTTGTTTCGTGAATGTGATAAGTTTCGAGGATTTTGTTTTATTCAATTTACATGTAAAAATGACAGTCCCCTGGCCGACAGTCCTCTGTCATTGTGACAATTTTAATACTAATTTTGAGAATATTGCAGGGCTTAGTACAAGCAGACAACAGCAATACAACAATGGTGATTACGTTTTAGTCAGGTTCAACGTCAGAAAAACGGAATATCGTTATGCTGCTGTTAATAATAAAGTAGATGATAATGATGGCGAACTAACAGTCACTTTTATGAAAATTTGTGATGATAAAGGTCACGCGTTCAGAATGGATGAAGATGATATTTCTGATGTCTATGTTGACCAAATACTGGAGAAGTTACCACAGCCACAGCGTTTACAACAGTCCCCTGTCACGATTTTGGATAAAATCATCTATAACTCAAGAACCAGGACAAAAATAATTTGGATTTTCAAAGAGATATAATATTGTCCTTCATGTTATTAACAAACATTCTCAACATTTAATAAAATTTGCTTCGGACAGTCTTGTATGGGCAAGTTTCCAAATAGTAGAGCAACACCCATAAGCGAAAATAGCAATTTTTATAGATTCGGGTAGGAATCTTCTTCATTTTTTCAATATAAAATTGGATACTCATGTAATATAACGATTAATATTCAGCGAACAAAATGTATATAGTGAAAATGTATAAAAGATGATTAATACAGGGTGGGGCAATCTTCTGACATCGGAGGATTACATCGTTGTGGTGATAGATAGAACTTTATAAATTTGTGTGAGCTAATACAGTTACTGAGAGCACATTTTGAAAATACTTTCGATTCTAAAGGGTGTTCCAAAACCACGTAGCAGCACAAACTTACATTTTTTTTAATGAAACGTACTATATTTTGTTTAAGAATCAAAAAGATCTCACCGAGAGCGTTACAAAAATATAGCACTCTAATATATTATAAGGGTGTTTTACAAAGATATGGCCAATTATTAGCAAAAAAGACCTCCTCTTTAACACTCTGCAGAACAGTAAATTAAAATAAATCAACAGGTCTTTGTGTTCAAATGTCATACACACATCATTGGCTGTGCTTAGTATTAATTACTTTTTTCATATGTGGCTTCTTTAATACAGGGTGAAACAAAACGCAAATCAAGCAATATCTCAAATTTTTTAAATGAATCACCCTATAAGTATTTTTACAATTTGTTAGTACAATTAATAAACTTTCAAACGATGTAGTAAACTTAGGACATTAGTTAGATAGATAGATATTTTATGATAATGGTCAAAAACAAGTATTTTACATACACAAATTAAATGGTATTAAATTTTTACATGCCACATCTTGAATTTTAACATTTCTAAGGCATGAATTCTAATCCCTAATTTTGGATGCATCTAAAATATCTTTGACTTCTACTCTTACCATTAGAGGAAGGAAAGAAGGAATTATGTTGGAAGAAATATTTTTGTTTACTGTAAGTAGGCTAATGTCATTATAGTAGGTACTAATAAATATAAAAGCAGTTTGTAGTCTTAACGAAATAATTACTCAAGTCACCACAAACAGTATATTTTAGTTATGTAAAATGCAAGCTTGTAATTCATTCTCCAACTTTTTCTATTTTTGAAAAACTAACAATTATGAAAACCAACATTATAAGAACACTCACATTTACATAAATGAACATTGACATTGTATAAAAAGTATAGTAGTTTATGCTAAGTGTTCAAAATGGCAATCATTTACTTCCATACAATTCTTTTCAAAAACGAGGATCTTACTCTTTCCAACATAGCTGGAGTTATTGTGGAAAATGCGTTACGTTTGATATACAAGTTGCTTGATGTATCCCCATAAAAAGAAATCCATCGGTGTGAGATCTAGAGATCGAGGAGGCCACGAAATTGGTCCACCACGTCCTATCCACCTGTCGGTAAAATTCCTGATATACAGATGCTCCATCTTGTTGGAACCACAAGTTAACTATTGTGTTTGAATCAACTTCCTAAACACAAACGAAGAATACAGCAATATTTCTTTGAAATTTATTAGTAGATACTATTTTGATAGTAGCCCACTTGATATAATCAAAAATATGGCTTGATTATGTTTCGCCCATTCTCAAACAAGCCTATAATAACAATTCTTGAAAGTGAAACATGAATAAATATGAAATTTTTGGTAATTCCAGGTACCTACGGTATTAGCAAACATTTTATTTCATTGATTAGATATTGTAGATGCATCCAGAATTACGATTAGAATTTATGTTAAAATTCACAAGATGTTGCATGTAAAAATTTAATACCATTTAATTTGTGTGTGTAAAATACTTGTTTTTGACCATTATCATAAAATATCTACGATTTTCCATTAACTAATGCCCTAAGTTTACTACATCGTTTGAAAGTTTATCAATTGTACTAACAAATTGTAAAAAGACTTATAGGGTGATTCATTTAAAAATTTTGAGATATTGCTTGATTTGCGTTTTGTTTCACCCTGTATTAAAGAAGCCACAGCTGAAAAAAGTAATTGATACTGAGCACAGCCAATGATGTGTGTATGACATTTGAACACAAAGACCTGTTGATTTATTTTAATTTACTGTTCTGCAGAGTGTTAAAGAGGAGGTCTTTTTTGCTAATAATTGGCCATATCTTTGTAAAACACCCTTATAATATATTAGAGTGCTATATTTTTGTAACGCTCTCGGTGAGATCTTTTCGATTCTTAAACAAAATATAGTACGTTCCATTTAAAAAAATGTAAGTTTGTGCTGCTACGTGGTTTTGGACTACCCTGTAGAATCGAAAGTATTTTCAAAATGTGCTCTCAGTAACTGTATAGGCTCACACAAAACTATAAAGTTCTATCTATCACCACAACGATGTAATCCTCCGATGTCAGAAGATTGCGCCACCCTGTTATATAATTTTAAGATATAATGTTTTTCATACCTTTTTCCAATAAAAATATGTAAAAATTAATTTATCACCTTTTTTATTATCACCTTTTTTATTGCAAAACACTTCCCCTACACGGTGGTATTTTTTATTCTTCTCGACCTTCCTCCAATCGTGAAATATTGAAGAATTTTTATTTTCAAATTTGGGAAATCGATAGACTGGTAAACTTTTTTTTACATTAATCTACATACTTCAAGGTACTTATAAAAAAAAATCAGCCGTATTGCTAGATTACTTGTACTTTTGGTCCAAAATGACCCATACCGACTGGCCTATGTAGCTTTTAAAAACAAACTCACATAAACACAAAGTCACCGAAATCTAGCTGAGAATTTTGAGCCTGCACTTGACAACTAAATCGATTGACTTCAACAGTTACTTTGAAACCGACTTGTTCATTAAAGTTTTTCGTCAATTCCAACAGACTTTCTTGCAAGTCTGAATTTGTACAACCGGATGGAATGCAAAAAGCAAATCTTAGAATGTTTCGGGGATTTTTCGAAGGATCGTCAATGGAATTCTGAAAATTCAATACACAATTTCAACAATACTAGAAATATTACGAGATAAATGAGAAACTTGTAGCGATGTGTTCAGATGAAGTGCAAGAGCTTACTAAAATTTTCATCCATACTGATCCATTTGTAAATCCAGCTTCATATCTAGAATTTTTTGACATGTTTATTTCATATAAAACTTCAGATGGCTGTATAATAAATTTAGCTAGACAGTATTTTCCGATAAAATCATAGTTTTCATACGGAACCTGTATTTGGACACATTCATCAAAATTTCCAAAATCGTAGTTTGATCCCTCAAGAACACCATTAGGAAACTTTGTTGTTGAGTCAAACACTAAAAGATATAAAATGCAAATATATTTCCCTACCAAAACTCAAAACTACACAAAAGAAGGCGAATAAAAATAATAGAAATAAAGAATAGCTATTTGAGTATCAAGAGCAGAAAATAGTACTTTGGCAGTCGAGACAAAAAGTTTCCGAAAATTGCAGTTTCGTGTACCTATGACGTAGGCAACACTCATTACATTACCTAATGTCAGATATTTCTAAGATTTCTCTATTTCTCATTAAATTATTACGGATAATACTGTTGGATACTTTTACATATTAGAAAATCAAATACAATAATATTTTATTCTACAGTTTATATTTAAATAACTTTTTTATCTATAAATTAATAAAATTAGGCTACATGGGGTAGTGATCGTATAATAAAAATTGCTAACAAGACAAATACTCGATTTCATTAGACTTTTTCCAAATTTATTTAAAGAATTGGGACGATTTGTATATAGTAATATAATAATGTGCATAGACTTACTCTCAGCTGCCCATCTAGTGGATTTTCTTAAATTTTCAGCATAGAATACACTTTGATTTTTACAAATTTCGTTATTGGAAAGTAAAGTGGGTATATAATTTTTAATAATATTATCCATATTTTGTGGATTTAATACGTCCACTATAATATTTCCTCTCGCGTATTTGAAATTGAAGACTATGTACCATAACGTCGCGAAACTAAGTACATCCATCTTGAAATATAGAAATTGTAATGAGAAAATATTTGATTGAATTGAAAGACAATAATTGTTCTGGTTGGTTAAACTTTATAATTATTTTTAAGAGCAGGAATTGAAAAGCAAAATATGTAGGGGTTACCGGGGGTATCACTGTATTTTCCTCGGTAATTTGGAAAATGGGAGAAAAATATCTGTGAAGAAAAAAATTTTGCATCAAAGTAAATGAAATTTTAAAAAATGATAGAACCATTTTATCGCATGATTTTACTACCCAAGGTAGCGGTATTTAATTTGAATTTATGTTCCACGCCACTGCTAAAATGTTAATATTGTTAGATCTCGTTTAAGATATTCAAATTTGGCGCTCTTACAAT
>CAJUYH010004989.1:0-12397 GCA_910591685.1 Galerucella tenella
CTGAGGAGAAACTCCAGATTACTATACAACGCAAAGAACATGAAAAATTTTTGCAACAAAAAGAAAAGGAAAAATTAAATAAAAACTGATAAAAAATTTTATTTTTAATTTTATAGCTCTCAATTCCTCTTCTAACAATGTTTTTAAGGGCTTAGCCCGAATTTTATAAAATTTAATTTTTCTGATCGGACGAATATTTTCTGCTTCTTCCAATTCTTCCATCTTTCTCAAATCTTCCAAATAATAATCCCTTTCTTCCATCGCAAAATAATTACCACTCACTGAACCAAAGCAAATACTTAATAAATATTCATAATTGATAAAAATAAACTAAATAATAATACGAACTGATAATGCAAAAACGACAAACTAAATTTCGAATTAGGATATACATTTATAATACCACAATTGACAGTTCAACAAAACTAAGGTTATATTTATTCGAAGGTTATTCCGAGCTTAAACTACCTATTTCCTTGGATTAAAATTATTACCAAAGTTACTCCCAGACTAACTTCGAAGTAGCCTATTCCTTGTCTAATATATGAGTTTATTAATAGCGTATCTGTCAAACTGATGGTTTAAGCATGGAATAAAGTTAGTCTCAGGTTACTCCGTGTTTATTAATAAGACCGTAGGTGTTTTAAAAATATGGTACAATAAAAGTTTACGAAATCCTAGTACCACGCCACTGGCTTATTATAATGTGACATAATTAATACTGTTGATGTGTTTTGAAGAGACAATTACCTACAAAAAATGTTGGATTTATACATCCATCCCCCGAGAAGATACAAGATAAAATGTGAATTTCTTCTGCACCTTTAACAGCCTTTATCTCACAAACTAAGAAGGTTAGAGAAAAGTTATATTTGGATATTTTAAATATTTATTAAAGATCTATCATGCCTCTAATTAACGTATATGCAGGTTGCTTTTTCTTTATTTGAAAACAAAAAATGTCAAAGATTTAAGTTAATACTGTTACGAACTCACTGATTCAGAAGCCGGTCCTGTCGCAAACTATGAATGCGACCTTTCTAGAAAGGTTCTTTCGCAGGTAATATTCAGACTGTTCTCCAAGCGTACCATAAAATGGTTTATTCACGAATGTCTCGAATTATAAAGTATACGCAGAGGTGGTATATGTATTCAAGAAGGTTCTAGAGTTACGAAGGACTACATATACGCGGATTTTTGAGTGAGTCGGAAGTTGTTCAGTATACAGTGAACCGGTAAACAGTTTCAGTATACAGTGAGTGAACAGATAGTGAATATAAATAGTGTTGAAGATAAATTAGGACAATTATAATACCGAGTGTAGATAAATTAATAGACATTAAGTAGTGTGTATATAAATTAAGTTTATTATAGTGTGTACGTGTTTCTTCAATAAATCAATAGTAATTAGCCATAGTGAGCGTATACTTTTATCCCACGGTAAAAACAGTTCAAATAAATAAGAAAAACATTACAATACTTTTTAAAATTAAGATTAGTCTCATGGACCTCTTTTCATATAATACGAGAGATCCGTCCTCATGATTGAATTGAGTACTAATTTTTATGTATAATTATAAATGTGGAAATATAATTGGCCAAGGTGCTCATCAAAATGTAGCAGCGCACCAGGAATGGGTGTCGGAAATAATTTTTAAAAAAGGGATATTTAAATTTGGTAGTTTGGATTATGGGTCTGTAAATTTTACTATCTGTCTTAAAATTGTTTATTATATAATTATTTCATTACAAAAAATTGAATATTTCATTTTTGGTTATGAAATAATTTAATTAATAAACAGTTTTAGAAAATACACCAAGGAAAAAAAATCTGAAGGTTACGCTAATGAAATATGGAAAAAAAGAGTACAGAATGGTAATATTTATTTGCATTTTTCTTTTCTCCTTAAATAATTAGTGTATAAAATATTTGAAAAGTTAGACGTACATACATAAAGAAACTAATCCTAACAAATTTTCTAATCTAATAAAAAACGTTTTCTTATCAGGAAACTCTTGTTTAAGAATCTCCGTAACTTTTACTAGTTTTCCGTGTGTGGATTTCGCTTTATGAAACTCGTACGCCAAATCCTGCTGTTTATAAATAACGTAAGGTTTCTGTTTCTTAACTATTTGTTTATACATCAAAGACTTCCGTTGATTCATAACCAACAATTCGAACTTCAACTCTCTATTGAGTTTCGTTTCATCCAAATCCGCTTTACGATCTAAAATCTTTTTATCAATCGAGTTTAGCTGGTCTTGGATGTACTCGATTTTTTTGCACATCTCTCGTTTTTTCATTTCTTGTGCTTCTATTTTCTTTATAATCGTTGACGTGTCGTTTTTTATTTGTCTTATTTGATTTTTTATATTGTCCAGTTTTTTCGTCAAGTGCATTCTGATTTTTTCGTTTGGATCTGTTTTCTGAAATAAATAGTAACAGCATCAAGAGAGACATTAAGAGGGAAGAGTAATAGTGTTTGCTATTATAGTCAAATGCAGTCTTATCATGCGGATCATAAGATTCAACAAAGACATAACTCTCCGTTTTTGTTTTCTTTTATTGCGTTTCATCATAACTTCCAAATAAAATCTGTAAGATGAATAAGACAGACTTATGCAATTTTGACGGGAGAAAACAGGATATGTATTCAGTTTTCAGCGATTCTAAAAAGTCTTTCACCAGTTTTTATTTAAATGTCATATGTCACTTTGATAATTCAAAGTGACAATATGAATAATAAGAATGGTCCAGTAAATGAAGGCGAAAAATACCGTCAACATGGGCATCTGGTCTAGCAAGAATTTTTTTTTAATTTGCAGGTAATAGTAGGTACATTGAATTGAACCCCTAAAATGTCAGGTGCCTGAAATTTGTGGGAGGGTCGGAAAATGGCTCTAGAGATCCCGAAAATCCGTTTTCCGCCGATATCTCCCGAACTACGATCCCTAGATAATTTTTGTTTAGACAAAAAATGAAGAGCAGTTCATTACCTACAAAAGTTGTCCCACGATTTTTTTCGTTACACCAATATTTTTTGCAAAAATGGTGGTTGAAAAGTTCGCAGTTTTCTGAAACTTAAAAACTGACGTTTCTAGTCCTCGGGTAACCGTTGTAACGTCTTCAGTCAGAGCTTGATCATAAATAAAACACACGGGCGTACTAGAATCCTCCTTTCTACAGGAATGAACAATATTTATCAAATCATTAGATGTCATTTCACCCACAACAATATTAATGATCTTAATTAAAAAAATGAAACCTCACAGTGTGCTCCAAAAAAAAGAAGCTCAAGAATTTTCAATACTTCCCTGTTTTTTATCAATAAAAATTTCAAAATTTATTATTTAATAATAACAATAAAATTAATAATGACTTGAATTTCACTTTTTACACTGGAATACTACTAATTTATTCTTGAAAAATCACGAAAGAGATAGTGTTTACATGTAAAATTGTCAGTTGTTGACAAACAATGCAGCAGAAAGCATCAACGTGTACACGCCGTCGACCACACTATAGATGGGTGGCGTGGCGGCGTGCGAGAATAAAATGAGGCATCCATTACAACAAATTTAGAGACAAATTTATTTTTAATGCATCAAATAAAATACTTGATACACATATCAAAGGAAAGTTCAGAATCATACCTTTCATCGGGTATGATGCTTGACCGGGAAGAATTTTACTGTAAAGAGAAAAAACTGCGCGAAAAAACTCAGAAGAATAGCTGTCTTCCCTCAAAAAACTGGAAATTTCCTGAAAACCCAGGGGTCTGGGCCAAAAAAAATGATACCATCGGCAAGAGGATATTCTAACCTTTCTCCCAATATCAATTATAAGCGGGTTTGACAGTTAATCATCGAGAAATTCCCGATAAACAGAGCGCTCGGGAAAACTCCAGAAATCCACAAAAATCGCCTCTTGGAAAACACATTCAAAAAAATACGGGCGAATTATTGGTAGCATTGTTTCGGAATAGTACCCCCCAAAGAACCATTATCCAATAGAATTGGCTGAAATAACTCTTAATAAAAATAATATGAATAAATCCATGGAAGCATTAAAAAATCTAGCAAAGACGAATTTTGACCTGGTTTTCCAATGACCCAGGAGCACAAATTGAGTATCCACAGATCCCTTCTTTCACCCGCACTTTGATTCATTAAAAAATATTGATTTTCACGCGAGTTATTGAAAAATTAGTAATTTTCTTGGGGACGTCAAGTCATCAGAGCGTGCTCTCTATAAGCCGGCCTAGAGCTCAATTTTGGGTCGGCGTTCGTGCCATTTATCTCGAAAACTATCTAATTTTTCGAAAAAATGCTAAGAATCATTTTTGTGGGTAAGGAACTGCTCTTTATTTTTCGTCTGAACAAAAATTCTCCAGTGGTCAAATCTCAGCAGATATCGCCTATGTTGACACATTTTCCGGTTTTTTGCATCCTCAAGCAAAAAAAATGGTACTTAATCTGATAGATAATTTCGAGAATGAATGAAAAAGTGGAAATTCGTCAGTATGTGCAGGAAACATCAACCATCATTATTTTCTCCGGGTATATTTGTAATCTAACATTTTGGTAACCTCTGTGTCTTCAGATTTGATACAATATGGTTAGTGACCTTTGAACCCGCACGATAAGAGCGCTTTTGACTATAGTGGTCGGGTGTTAAGATTTTTAGTGGCGGACCATCACACGGTTATTGCTCCTGCTTTGTACAATAAAGTGTTCGCTAGTAAAGATATACAGGGTGGGGCAATCTTCTGACATCGGAGGATTACATTGTTGTGGTGAGAGATAGAACTTTATAATTTTGTGTGAGCTAATACAGTTACTGAGGGCACATTTTGAAAATACTTTCGATTCTACAGGGTGTTCCAAAACCACGTAGCAGCACAAACTTACATTTTTTTAAATGGAACGTACTATATTTTGTTTAAGAATCGAAAACATCTAACCGAGAGCGTTACAAAAATATAGCACTCTAATATATTATAAGGGTGTTTTACAAAGATATGGACAATTATTAGCAAAAAAGACCTCCTCTTTAACACTCTGCAGAACAGTAAATTAAAATAAATCAACAGGTCTTTGTGTTCAAATGTCATACACACATCATTGGCTATGCTCAGTATTAATTACTCTTTTCATCGGTGGCTTCTTTAATACAGGGTGAAACAAAACGCCAATCAAGCAAAATCTCAAAATTTTTAAATGAATCACCCTATAAGTCTTTTTACAATTTGTTAGTACAATTAATAAACTTTCAAACGATGTAGTAAACTTAGGGCATTAGTTGATGGAAAATCGTAGATATTTTATGATAATGGTCAAAAACAAGTATTTTACGTACACAAATAAAATGGTATTAAATTTTTACATGCAACCTCTAGTAAATTTTAACATTTCTAAGGCATATATTTTAATCGTAATTTTAGATGCATTTACAATATCTAATCAATGAAATAAAATGTTTGCTAATACCGTTCATATTTATTCATGTTTCACTTTCAAGAATTGTTATTATAGGCTTGTTTGAGAATGGGCGAAACCTAATCAAACCATATTTTTGATTATATCAAGTGGGCTACTATCAAAATAGTATCTACTAATAAATGTCAAAGAAATATTGCTGTATTCTTCGTTTGTGTTTAGGAAGTTGATTAAAACACAATAGTTAACTTGTGGTTCCAACAAGATGAAGCATCTGTATATCAGAAATTTTACCGACAGGTGGATAGGACGTGGTGGACCAATTTCGTGGCCTCCTCGATCTCCAGATCTCACACCAATGGATTTCTTTTTATGGGGATACATCAAGCAACTTGTGTATCAAACGCAACGCATTTTCCACAATAACTCCAGCTATGTTGGAAAGAGTAAGATCCTCGTTTTTGAAAAGAATTGTATGGAAGTAAATGATCGCCATTTTGAACACTTAGCATAAACTACTATACTTTTTATAGAATGTCAATGTTCATTTATGTAAATGTGAGTGTTCTTATAATGTTGGTTTTCATAATTGTTAGTTTTTCAAAAATAGAAAAAGTTGGAAAATGAATTACAAGCTTGCATTTTACATAACTAAGATATACTGTTTGTGGTGACTTGAGTAATTTTTTCGTAAAGACTACAAACTGCTTTTATATTTATTAGTACCTACTATAATGACATTAGCCTACTTACAGTAAACAAAAATATTTCTTCCAACATAATTCCTTCTTTCCTTCCTCTAGTGGTAAGAGTAGAAGTCAAAGATATTTTAGATGCATCCAAAATTACGATTAGAATTTATGCCTTAGAAATGTTAAAATTCACAAGATGTTGCATGTAAAAATTTAATACCATTTAATTTGTGTATGTAAAATACTTGTTTTTGACCATTATCATGAAATATCTACGATTTTCCATTAACTAATGCCCTAAGTTTACTACATCGTTTGAAAGTTTATTAATTGTACTAACAAATTGTAAAAAGACTTATAGGGTGATTCATTTAAAAATTTTGAGATATTGCTTGATTTGCGTTTTGTTTCACCCTGTATTAAAGAAGCCACAGATGAAAAAGTAATTAATACTGAGCACAGCCAATGATGTGTGTATGACATTTGAATACAAAGTCCTGTTGATTTATTTTAATTTACTGTTCTGCAGAGTGTTAAAGAGGAGGTCTTTTTTGCTAATAATTGGCCATATCTTTGTAAAACACCCTTATAATATATTAGAGTGCTATATTTTTGTAACGCTCTCGGTGAGATCTTTTCGATTCTTAAACAAAATATAGTACGTTCCATTAAAAAAAATGTAAGTTTGTGCTGCTACGTGGTTTTGGAACACCATGTAGAATCGAAAGTATTTTCAAAATGTGCTCTCAGTAACTGTATTAGCTCACACAAAACTATGATGTAATCCTCCGATGTCAGAAGATTGCCCCACCCTGTAGAAAATAAAAACATGAAGGGGTAAACCACTGCTGAAAATTGTGTACAAATTTAAGAAAATACATTGAAAGTACAGAAAATATTCTAAAAAAGTATAGAATCATTAGAAAATACATGGAAAATACAGAAAATTTCTGTTAGAACATTTCTCAATCGCATATTTTTTATGAAAATAAAACTCGAAATAGAAATATAGATTTTCTTAAAGAAAATACTTGTACAATACCTGAAAAATGCAGAAAATAGTGTACATATTTTTTATCAGTGATTTAGCACTAACCTTAGAACAACCTTTACTTTGAACGGCCTCCGAAGTAAAATAAATATTTTCTCTTCTAGATATACAGTGTTGCAGATCTTTCAGTAACTTGTCTTGAGCTTTTTTCAACTGTCCAAAAATAACTTCCATTTTATGTATTTCTAATCGCATAGAGGACAACTCACCCCCAAAACCTGTACACAGAAAAGCAAATAGTTAAAGTATTGAACACAAAATTTTTAAAAGCTTTGCATTATTGAGCCATAACAACCCTTTTTCGACCAATACAGCCTCTGTTCTCAATTACCCCATAATTTAATGTAAATGTTACACAAATGAGCCATACACAATGGAACAATTGTCCCTTTTGTACACATATACGAAAATAAAAAAAAAACTAATTAACTTACAGATTGGATTCAATAACATAATCAATCACTATTTCCCGGGAGATTTCGACTATGCAAATACTTAGAACATAAAACAGAGAGGAAGGAGCATTTACCAAATGAGTTTGCGTCCAAATAGGAGGTTGCAAATGGCGAATAGTCGTTTCCGCTTTGACAGTGGCTTACTGTTTGTATAGGGTATGGGATATGTAAAATTTTAAAATTGTAGCTTATTGATATGTATTAAATATATTATGTTGTCCTTTGTATGTATGTATGTATTTTGGGACATTCACTGGAGACCTAAAAGATCTATTGTGCCACCTTACTTCTACTCAGTTGCTGAGGAGAGTCTCAGCAACTAGTAGTTCCTTTAGTCCTATTTCCCGGAGGAATTTTAGGATGTCTGCAGGCTTCAACTTGTTCTTCTTCTATCCAGTAATCTCCCAGGTGCTGTGCTCTAGGATTCTGAAGTGCTGTGCAGTTGTAAAGTATGTGAATGGAGGTTTCTTCTTCCATTCCACAAAATCTGCATTCTTCTTCCTCCACTATTTTGAGCTTTTTCAGGTGCCCATTCAGGCGACAATGTCCCTTGAGAATCCCTGTTAAAACTCTTAGCGCAGTTTTACTTTGACTTATGCATTCATTTGATCTCAACAGGTTGTAGTCACCCAGAAGAGTCTTCGATTGTATAAGCCCTACTAGATCTTTCCAATGGTCAGATCTTCTCTTTTTCTCTGCTTTACTTATTTGAATAGATGAGGCTTTTACTTGATGTAGATCCATAGTAAGTTATGAAATCAAACAATTTTATTTTGTAAAATCTACATTGTAATGTTACAATGAGGATTTTACAAAATAAAATTGTTTGATTTCATAACTTTACTTATTTCTTCCAATATTACATTGGGGCTGATTCCGCAAAAGGGTTCAGGCCCCCAAAAAGGTATTTCAGTCCCCCTCTTTGCTAGTTCATCTGCTATTTCATTTCCTTCTATTCCAGTGTGTCCTGGAATCCATAGTAGGGTGACTATATTGTTCTCGCCTAGTTCATTGAGTTTGTCTAGGCATTCCCACACCATTTTGGAACTGATTACACAAGAGCTCAGTGCTTTAACGGCTGCTTGACTATCCGACATTATGATAATCCTTTGTCTTCTGTGTCCTTTATCAATATTGAACTGGGCGCACTTTCTTATGGCGTGGATTTCCGCTTGAAAGATACTTGGGGTTTTTCCCAAGCTTTCAGAGTGTGTGGTTCCTGGCCCGAACACTCCTATCCCAGTTCCTTCTATTGCTTTTGAGCCGTCTGTGTACCATTGAATGGCATTCTTTCCAAGTCTGATAATGGTATTTGGATCCCATTCCTTTTTGTTGCTCATTTCCGTAACGAATTTCTTTGAAAAGTTATACTTTTTCATCATACCGTCTTGTGGCATGTCCCAGGCTGTCTGATTTCTAAGAAGTGAGGAGGTGGTTTTTTTAATTATTCCCTCTCTACTTAGTCTGTATCTTGTTCTTTCTGCAACATTTTCCACCACCATATCTAGAGGGGTGAGGTTGAGAATCACTTTCATGGCTGCCGTTGGGCATGTTTTCTCTCATCGTCAATAGGCTAGTTCTACTACTCCACGCAATGGCTCCATAAGTGATGATTGGTCTCACTATGGCAGTGTACATCCAGCTTAGGATTTTTGGGTTACAACCCCAGTTTCTTCCTGCCAGATTCCTGCACACCATTAGAGCCATTTTGCTGTCATTTACAAACAATATTGTCTAGGAGCAATGAAAATACGAATATAGAGTAATACTTCTGATAATACGTCAGTCAACGTCAACTTCACAAATGAGTCATAATTAGGGTGTTGCAAATGGCGACTTCCGTCGCATTTTCTTATACAGCTAATGAATGACAAGACTCCTTCCTGTCTGTTTTATGTTTTAAGTGCAAATATCATTTTTTGGCATTTATTCGAAAATTTAAATGTTAGGGGTCGATTTGTTTTCGATAGGGGACATAATATTGCATCTTTACTATACAATAAATTTGGCAGCACGTAAACTTTCAGTTACCTTTGGCTTCTTTCATGCCAGTTAACGTGTTCTTTGCCATTATATAATTTTTCTCCCATTCTAAAACCTCCCTGTTGATTTCTATAAGTTCTTTGCTAAATGTGAGTTTTTCTTCTTCAATATCCGCTATTTCGGCAGCAATTTGTAATAATAGCAATTCGGAGTCTTTTAATTGCACTTCATACTTTGTCTGAAAGAAAAATTGTAGAAAAATTCATTTTTCAAAAAAAATATTAGACGGTCAACAACTGAGTGCAGCTTTCAAACTTTACAGAACCTATTAAGGCATTAAGCAAATAATGAAATTCAGAAGGGGATTGGATATTAACAAAATTTTATATTATTGAAGTATTTTCTCACGAAATTATTATACAGAGTGGTTTAAATTCAAGTGACATAACAATTTTTCAAATCACCATGTAATAGTATATTACGTAACAAGAGTTGTAAGTAACCCATTACGCACGAAATGAACAAGTTTATGCATAAATTTCATGAGTGCGTGATGGGATTACAACTCGTGTAACGTACTATACTTTTTCTACGCCCATCTATCTTTTTTAATACTAGCAGACATATTCGTAGGTGAGGTTGAGGGAATGTTCGGATAATATATTTTGTTACAAAAATTGACAGCATAAATGAGATGAGGCTTATTTTCATATCAAGAAAACGGGTATTATATTTTTTAGAAATTGTATAATGTGTTGCCGAAATTTAGGGTTATCACTGTTTTAACTGAAATGTATTTCTCTAATGCTAAAAGCTTTTATGTTTTACCAAATAAAGTGGAACGTGAAAAAAAATGTGATTGTAATTTAATTAAACCAAGAAGTTTAAGTTTTCTTCTCAAAACGCACGTGTATGTTATGAGATCTCATTACGTGCATGTTATTTTTAAATGTCATCTACAAGGAATGTTGACAGTGCGATTTTTGACGTTTACAGACATGAGCGTAGAAAAAATTATTTAAACGAAGGCATTTAACAAAAGAATAGCTTTTTAAATGAAAAACAACTTACCTGTTGCAGTGTATTGCTTTGGTCAAGATCATTCTTTTTACTCTTTTTCTTAAAAATCGTATTACAAAGTATCATAGATTTATTAGAAAGCATATTAATGTTGTGCTTGACTTTTCCTTCGCGTTTTCTTATTTCTTCAATCTCGTCTGATATTCTTATATTTTTTTGTTCGAGTATCAAAAATTGTTTTTTTAATAAATTGACGTTTTGAATTTGATCTTGACGTTCAGCCGATATGGACAATATGGTGTTTTGTTCTCGTAACCAAATAATTTGTAGTTGTTTAACTGTACTCTGAACTTCTGCTATGGCTTTTTCTAATTCTGTTAATATAAATTCTTTTTTTGGACATATTTCTCCCCCCTTTTTTTCTCTCATAACTTCTAGTTTATCATTCATCATTGCAAGGTATCTGTAACATACCGGTAGTTACGTAAAAAATATACACTGCACGACAAAAACAATAAACCACCAAAATTTGCACAAAGATAGTACAAAGTATTAAGTAGAAATAAAATAAAAAACTCACTGTTCTTTCTTTCTATAACGATATTCGAATTTTTCTCTATTTGCTTTCAGTGTTTTGAATTCATTTTCAAGATTCATACACTGCTCTCGTAAATCGTTATTGAATTGTGTCATTCCGTCAGTTTTAACCTTGAGAAACGATGCCTCAGCTTTTAAAGAACTTTCTTTGTTTTCCAATTCGTTGAACCGAATTTGTGCCTAGAAATATTCACACGTCAAGAAAGCACCGGGACATTTGTCAACATAATGAAAAAAATATCGAAAAAAAAAATTGTCGTGAATGTTGCATTTGAAATCTAAATTATTCAATGCCAAACGCCAACAGAATTGGAGGACAACTAATGATACGCCTCTGTACAGAGATACATGTCTTGCAATAGCTGTAGTGGGAGGTGACATTGAAAATGAGTTTGTGCGCATAAGGGCGGGCTCGCCATCAAGCTCGGCGTTTGCAGTATTTTCAATTTTTATTACCTCTATTCTTTTGGCTTTCATAAGTTCCATCGAGTTTTTCACTTTTTTACCGAATCTATTGTTAGTTATTTCACTTTGAACGAGCTTGAGTATTTCTTCTTCAATACCAGTCTTCTTTTTGTAAACGTTGTCGTATCTCTTAACCACGTGATCAAGAGCCAATTGCTTTTGTTGTACATCATCTTGCAAAAAAATATATTAACACGTAAAAAAAATAGATGTGAGTTGAAATTGGAAAAAAAAGAAAATATTTACCTTGTAAAACTTTCAAATCTTGTTCTGTTTGGTCCAAAACGGATTGAAGATTGAACATCTGATTCTCTAAAATCGACTTCTTTTCTAGTTGCACTTCAAGATCGGCTCTACTAATTTTTATTTCATTAAAAATACGTTTTTTCACTTGATTTAACGATTCATTTGAAAGCATTTCTTTTTTTACAAATTTGCCTGCTTGTTCGATTTCCGCTATCAAAGTCTTGTATTTCTCTTGTAATTTAGTCAAATCTTGCTGTATAATGTCTAAGCCTTTATCTCTATTACCTATGGCAACCACTACCGACTGCCAGGCATGCATAAGTCCTCTGTATTCCGACTGGAGAGCTGTTATAGTTGTATTTCCTAAAAATTGAGCGATTTTTAGAAATAAATCAACCCCCCAAAAATTTTATGGTACGCCCATGATATAGAAATTTGAGCAAATAAAT
>CAJUYH010004989.1:12497-37362 GCA_910591685.1 Galerucella tenella
TTTGTATTCACAAATGGGAATTATTATACATGAATGGGATTGTCACCCAAAAAGAGCTCAACGCGTTTCCAGTTGCAAATAAGCACGTCACTGTATATATTTCAAAAAAATTACCAGCTACAATATTTTCCTCCAAATATTCCAACTCTTTTTCACCCAAGCGAATTTGCAGTCGTAAAGTTTCCAATTCGCTTTCTTGTTTCCAAGTTTCCTCGCTCAACGTGTACAACATATAATCTTGTCTTGCTTTCTTTTTCACCAATTTATCTTTATCCAATCTAGTTTTTTCTGCTTTTCTCTTGTTTACACTGATGTGATTCTCGATTTCTTTCTCCGAATTCGATAGCTGTTTATTCAATAAAGTTATCGATTCTACTTCTCTAAGCAAATCTATATTGTTCCTTTCCGTTTGAAAGAGTTTGTTCTCGATGTTTTTTAGTTCTTTTTTGTTTTCTTCCAAGTCGTTTTGTTCTTTTCCATGTACCGCTCTTGTCGTTTCTACGTTTTGAATAAGTGTTTCCAGCTCTTTCTGCTGCATGTATACTTTTTGTTGATACTCGTATGCTTGTACTCCCAACTAATAAAGAAAAAAAATTTCAATAAACACAACTCAAAACTATTTTTTTTCTCCTTTGCCTTTCTTGCTAGTAAATGTTACTTACATCCTTTATAGTATAAACAACTAATTATTTTACCTCTTCTATTTGTTCCTTTTTCTTTTGCGTTTCTGTTTCTATCTCAAAAACGTCGTCTTTCATGCGCTCTATTTGATTCAGAAGATGTTCTTTAAGTGCCTTTTGGAAATTCTCCAAAAGGTAGTGATCTGGATTCAGAACACTACTCGTAATTTCCATTTCTTCTTTTGCATTAGCTGCCATTTTAATATTCTCACAGATGTGAAAAATTTACTCTTCGATTGATGTAGAAAATTGTAAATTGTGTATTTATTTGATCAATATCATGAACTTGACGTTGGTTGCTACGGTTACACATAAACTTAGTAGAAACCGAGGAGGATTAAGGAGGGTTTATGATTTATATAAAAACGCAATAATGTATTACATTTCTTATCAGTATTTTTATTTTTCAGGATGTGATTTTTCATAATGAAGCCTACAAGAACAGTAGCAGTAGTCCAGAGTCAACTCCAGAAAAATCGAGAAAAATATTTTTCGATAAATCTCCTTCTCCCTCCAAAGGCTCCTCCTTCGTATCTGCTGTCATAAACGCCATTAAAAGTGCTGCTCAATCACCGTTTGCGCTTAGAGACGTTAGCAAAGACACTCTATCAACTACTGATCACTCTAGGTAAAACACCCTGTTTATTTAACTGATTCCATTTTAATATTATTCATTTTCAGCTCAAACGAAATGCTAGACTCAGAAACCGAACCATGTTTAATGATGGAACATGTATTGGAAGACGTAGTCATTCCCGATGGACATTCTCACAATTTAGTATCTTCAGGCCACGGTAGCATGATGAGTTCCCGTCTAACGCACAGCGAAAGCCTCAAAGATATTCCTCAAAACCTTTTGAGCCGACAAATGTCGGAACCTACGTCTATGAGCTTTTACGGAAGTCTCAATACATCATACACCAGCGATTTAGTTTCTCTAAGCGAATTCTTCCCTTCCATTTCACTTGTCGATCAAGTTATTGATGTTGATAATCTTATTACAAGGTTTGTTTATAACTTTACCACCCTATATATTTTTTATTAGCAAGTTGCATCTGTCAATAATATAGCAACTACCTTTTAGACGTCAAATATCACAGTTTAATACTGTTATAGCGCCTTGAAAGTTTTTGAAAATTACTTTTGAAAGAACAGAGACCGTTCACTAAGAAGCAATAACTACTTCTCGCACTATGTGCCCCTACAGACATTGAATTACACTTCACACTACAAGTTAAACGGGGTTGGGATCTCTGCACGATATAACCAATTATTTTCCGCCCCATCAGTACAAGGCAGATATATATCATCATCTTTGACGTCCATTGAAAACACGCTTTACTAAAATATGGCAATTTTGACAGGAAACTATAATTAAGTGACTACTAACTTTTTGTTTTAGATTGCTAAAGGTGATTAGAATTATTCAAATTGAGAATGAAGACTGTATGAACGAACTGCAAGAGCAGAGAGATAATCTGTTGGAACAAGTAGATAAGCAAAAGGAAACGAATAAAGTGGTTGTGAAGCAACTGAAAGATTGGGAAATTCTCGGGGCTAGACTGAAAACCGAGGTGAAGGAACTGATGGCACAAATGAGCAAGAAAAATACAGAGATAGATAATTTAAAAGTGGAATTGAATAAACAAAGAGAAGAAGTTGAGGTAAATAATATTGAATGTTTTTTTTGTAAAAGTTTTTATAATTTTTTAAAATTATTTTCAGAAATTAAATCAAGACGTTTGCGAATTATCGACAGCCTTATCAAAAGCTGAGATGGAAAACAAAGTAAAGGAGGAGGAAGTTAGTCAAGAGATTAAAAAATGGGAAAAAACTGGCGAAGCTCCTGCTCCAGATATATTAGGAAGGCTCATTACTACACAAAACGAGGTATTCTATCCCAATATTATAGCATTTTGTTTCCGAAACATGTTTTTTTTTCTTTTTTTAATTTCTTGGGAAATTAAACCACAATATTTTTGAATTCTTTATTTCAACGTTTCGGTAGCGTTCCAGCTACCGTTGTCAAGAAAAAATGAGTAGAAATTAATTTTTATCCCTAACTGACACAACAGAAAAAATTTGACAACTAGACAAGTTTAAGACTGCAAAATTTTGTTATCAAATTTTTATTAAGGTCCATTCATAGTAGATCATATCTGTGGCAAAATGTGAAATGAAACACTTCATTTTATGACATTCCAACGATATGATAGTCTACTAGAAATGGAAATCCAGTGAAGTGCACGTTCCAGGAACGGTTTTTATTGGGATAGCGCGTTTCTTTCGCTTATATTGGAAATGTTGTTAATAAAACGCGTTTCTTGATAGTTTTTTTGTGTATGAATATTTAAGTTGTTTGAAATATGTATACTCAGTTTTGTGATTTTGTGTATTGAAATGTGTATCGATTAACAACTATTCAAATTATAAATCATAAGAAAACCTGGATAAAAACTTATGATGCTATCCTGATAACGCAGGTAATTGATTATTGGAAATTTCTCTTTCTAACATTGGTAACCAAATTTGACTACAATCGGCTGATATACTAGCTACACATTTATCTGCATTTAGTTGTATTAAAGCACTTTCTTTGATTTTCCGTCTTTTATTATTGGGTTCTTTTAATATTATTTTTGATGAATCCCATTGAATTTGATGACCCTCTTCCCAAGCATGTTTGCAAATAGCTGACTTAAAGAATTCCCTATCTTTGATATATTTTTTGTGTTCGTTTATTCGTACTTTCAATGGTCTAGATGTTTCACCTAAATAAAATTTGTCGCATTCACATGATATTTGATATATGCAGTTTTTTGAAGATTGTTCTTCATTCTTTGGTTTCGTTTTTGTAAGTATTGATCTCAATGTATTATTCGATTTAAAACTAGTTCTAATATTGAATTGTTTACCAATTTTTTTAATTCTTTCTGACAAACCCTTAACATACGGTATTGTTAAGTTCCTAAAAATTATGTTAGCTGAATTATTAATATTATTGTTATGGGGTATTAACAATGAGCCCCTCTCTATATGCTTAATCTCCTTATTTACAAATTCTGCAGGGTAATTATTGTTATTTAAAACATCTTTTAAAAAAGTTTTTTCCTTTGTAAATTGATCATCACTAGAACAAATGATTCTGGCCCTATCGTATAAAGATTTTACTATCCCTTTTTTAACGCTTATAGAATGATTAGAGTCAAAATTCAAATATCTATTAGTGTGTGTTGGTTTGCGGTATACACTCGTTTCATACCCTGTAGATGTTTTATTAATAAGAACATCTAAAAATGGCAAAAAATTGTTATTTTCTATTTCAATTTCAAATTTTATAGATTCCTCTCCTTCATTTATATTTTTTTTAAAATCATTAAGAGATATTAAATCATGAGGCCATATTGCGAAGATGTCGTCCACATATCTCCACCAGACAATTGGTTTTAATTTTTGATTATTTACTATTTCGGCTTCAAAATGTTCCATGTAAATATTCGACAAAATTGGTGAGAGACAAGAGCCCATGGCAAGACCGAAATTCTGTTCATAAAAATCATTATTGAATTGAAAATATGTTTTTGTTATACATAATTTTAATAATTCTATTATTGCTGTTACGCTCAATTTGGTTCTTTCTGTAAGGGTCTGATCAATTTCTAATTTTGATTGGACAAGTTCTATTGTTTTTTGTACCGGTACATTCGTGAAGAGACTAACTACATCAAAACTTACCAAATAATGGTTTTTGTTGAAATTCAAATCTGATAGCTTTTCTATAAAATGATTGCTATTTCTGATGTATGAATTTGTCTGTCCGGCGAGGGGTTCAATAATCTTCAATATATGATTCGATAGTTTACTGCATGGGGAATTAATCGTGCTACAAATTGGTCTCAATGGTATGTTTTGTTTATGAATTTTTGGCAGACCATAAAAATGTGGTGGCTTACTGTATTTAGGTGTTAACATTGTTCTTTCACGACTAGCAAATTCGTTCTTGAATTTGAAAAGTGTTTTATAAATTTTGTTTTCAATAGATTTGGTAGGATCATTTGGTAGCTTAGTATAAGGGCCATTTATTAATAAATCCATTACTTTTGAATCATAATCAACTTTGTTCATGATAACAGTAGAATTGCCCTTATCAGCCGGTAAAATAATTATAGAATCATCTTTTAGATTTTTAATTGATTTTTGTTCTGCTTTTGTAGTATTGTTTTTTAAATGAATAGATTTTTCTAATATGACTACCCTATATTCTTCTCTTTCGTGTTCAGGTAATTCGTTACTTACTTGTTCTATTGAACTTATTATGTCTAATTTCGGTATTGCTTTTGGAGTCAAAGCAAAATTTAAACCTTTTGAAAGAACTAATACGTCTGAAGAATTTAAAGTTTTGTTTGATAAATTAATGATTGTATTTGGTACATTGTTTTGTTGATAATTATTCAGTTCTTTTTGGATTTTTTGTTCAAATAATATTTTAAACTTTCGGATTTGAATTTGTTTTTGTTTTTCATAGGTTGTAGTATATATTATATTTATATTTGATATTATTTTATCGAAGTCAATTTTAGTTACCGTATCAAAAAGAAAATCCTCAATACCTACGATATCTTGTTCGATATTGAATACTTTATATCTATGGTGTTGAAGGCGTTCTCGAACCATAGCAAAACTTGCCTTTTCCAATATTGTGGTTTAATTTCCCAAGAAATTAAAAAAAGAATGAATAATATACCACAAGGAACATACAGAAGATATGTTTTTTTTTTGTATTTGTAGATCCCAATTCTCAAGGAACAATTGAGCGAGAAAGAAAAGCGACTAAAAGAATTAACACAGGAGTTTTTAGTTGGTAAACAAGTATTGTCCGAGAGTTTGAAGGATGCCATTAATGAATCTAAGAAACAATACGAAGCTATCGATAATGCCTTGGAGGTAAGATATATTCTTCCTGAAAATACTTGTTCTTTTAAACCATCAAATATTGATTATTGTCCGAATGGTATTTGACAAGACTAAATCAGTAACATGGTGACTACAGCTGTCAAGTTTTACTGCAGGTAAACTTAAAAAAACTACTGACAGGTGCTGTCATACGTTTTTCATCTATGTAATTCAAAATTGCACTTTTGTAATTGGTGGAAATTAAGACGAGAGAAATAGTGACCTATACCTTATTTTTAAACTAAGAGGAGCAGTTTGAATTTATGTTGGCATTTCTGCAGCCTAGTGATTGGATAAATTGCCGCCCGTTTCACACAACTTTTTTGATAAGAACTGACCGATATTTGTCAGTTTTGTGTTTATATGAAAATATTATAACGTCAATCTTTATTAGGTACATCTTTTTCACGTTTGTTGCTTTATTTTCAACTAATGGGCTTATTCTGTACAAGAATGTTAGCGGTAACAGCGCTGTAAATCTTCAAGGTCGAGAGATGTTACAAAAAAGCTATTCTGTACGCTTTTGATGTAACTTACATCGATGTATAATAACATTTTCGCTGTTAAAATAACGCCGACCAAAATATTCGACGTTAGGAGTGTTTTGACACTGTTTGTTATAAGTTGAATTGTAAATTTTCATGAAATTAGTGAAAATGAACATCAATATAATCCCATTTTTGGGACGGTGTGTATTAGCAATATTGAAACAAAAAAATTAGCCAAATTTTAGGGTATAAATATCTTCTGCAAGTTCCTTGTGGCATTACTTATTCTTTTTTCTTATTCTTTTGAGAATCAAACCACAATAATGTTTTTTATTTTTTATTTCGACGTTTCGGTCTGATCTATTTCTAATTTTGATTTGACAAGTTCTATTGTTTTCTGTACCGGTACATTTGTGAAGAGACTAACTACATCAAAACTGACCAAATAATGGCTTTAAATCTGATAGTTTTTCCAAAAAATGATTGCTATTTTTGATGTATGAATCGGTCTGTCCTGCGAGGGGTTCAATGATTTTTAATATATAATTTGATAGTTTGCTGCATGGGGAATTAATAGTGCTACAAATTGGTCGTAATGGTATGTTTTGTTTATGAATTTTTGGTAAACCATAAAAATGTGGTTTTTTACTGTATTTAGGTGTTAACATTGTTCTTTCACGACTAGCAAATTCGTTCTTGGATTTGAAAAGTGTCTTATAAATTTTGTTTTCAATTGATTTGGTAGGATCATTTGGTAGCTTAGTATAAGGGCCATTTATTAATAAATCCATTACTTTTGAATCATAATAAACTTTGTTTAAAATTACAGTAGAATTGCCCTTATCAGCCGGTAAAATAATAATAGAATCATCTTCTTTAAGATTTTTAATTGATTTTTGTTCTGCTTTTGTAGTATTGTTTTTTAAATTAATAGATTTTTCTAATATGACTTTACAACGTACTCTATATTCTTCTCTTTCATGTTCAGGTAATTCACTACTTACTTGTTCTATTGAACTTATTATGTCTAATTTTGGTATTGCTTTTGGAGTCAAAGCAAAATTTAATCCTTTTGAAAGAACTAATACGTCTGAAGAATTTAAAGTTTTGTTTGATAAATTAATTATTGTGTTCGGTACATTGTTTTGTTGATAATTATTCAGTTCTTGGATTTTTTGTTCAAATAATATTTCAAACTTTCGCATTTGAATTTGTTTTTGTTTTTCATACGTTGTAGTATATATAATATTTATATTTGTTATTATTTTATCGAAGTCAATTTTAGTTACCGTATCAAAAAGAAAATCCTCAATACCTACGATATCTTGTTCGATATTTAATACTTTATATCTATGTGCTGAAGGCGTTCTCGAACCATAGCAAAACTTGCCTTTTCCAATATTCTGGTTATTTTTCTTCCTCCGTAGGCAGGATGTAACCTTAGTCTTCTTGGTATGACTACATTATTCCTGCATCGGCGAAGAAAATTAACCGAACACTCAGAATGTGCCAGCTTCTTGTATAAACTGTCTAATTTTCTAAAATATTTTGGAACAGATGGCCCATACCTTGTGTCTAAATATCTTCTGTAAGTTCCTTGTGGCATTACTTATTCTTTTTTCTTATTCTTTTGGGAATCAAACCACAATAATGTTTTTTATTTTTTATTTCGACGTTTCGGTAGCGTTCCAGCTACCGTTGTCAAGATTAACTAGCAATAAAATGAATAAAATAATTTTTGGTCCCTATCTGACACAACCTTATTGTGGTTTGATTCCCAAAAGAATAAGAAAAAAGAATTTAGGGTATCAATTGAAATAATTTTTTAGGAATTATATGCGTATAGAAAGAAAAATATTACGTGACTCACAAAATCCGTTTGATATACCGGAAGACCTTTTCATTGCTTATTGCAGGCTGAATAAAGAAATGAATTTGATACTTAGAGCCACATGCAAAAAATCCAGGAAATGCAAACGCCATCCATTTTTTAAATAAAAATGATAAATGAATGAACCCACTAATAACGTATCTACATATAATATAACGATAACCTAAAAATTCTTCTTCCTTCTGGTTCCTTGACCTCTTGCTTTACATCATCCGACCAATAACTTAAAAATTAGGCAAATTCTACTACACAAAATAATATGTGTGAAGTTAGCTGCGATGTAATATTGCGCTGTCAATAATTTTTTTACATCGGGTTGTTCAGAATACGATTTTCAACCACGCTGTTGAATTTGATTTAACATTGCGATTTTAACTACATCGATGTTAAATTTACAGGATAGATGGATAGATGTTCAGAATAAGCCCATAAGTGTTATATTCCAACTATGTTAAGGGCTATTTTTATTATTTATTCCGTTTGATAAACAAAATCTATGCTTGTTTTTTCTTGTTGATAATATAAATTTACAAGTAAAATTTTATTGTAAATATTTCTACATCAAGTTTTACTCACATTACAGTACATTATTATGGTATTTCTCGATATCAAAACTTCTGTTGACTTCTAGTTCGTGCTCAAATGTGAATGGAGAATAATTTAAACATACAGTAGCTTTTTGTACATATTTATATCATCCAATTTGACATGAATTACTTGATGATAACCTTACATTTTGTTCACAATAATGTGAAGTTTGGTCACAACTTTCGCCATGGCCGGTGGCCAATGATGATTCAAATTGTAGACTTGCATTGATCCCTCATTGAACACGACACCTGCGAGCAATATAATACATATGTCACATAGTTGTCAATTAGTTCAAAAATTCTGAAGTCTACCCTTTCGGAACACCCTCTTAATCTAATAACTTTTAGTGGTGTAGGTGAGGTTTCTTAAAATGCTCCTCCTAGTTTAAAAACAAGGTATATTGTTGAAATTATTACTGGTAAATTTTCACAACAAAAACATGAGTGACACCGAGAAAAAAAATTAACCAGAAATTAATTTAAACACGTGGGGTATTCGGTAAGAAAATTTCACATCTTCGTCGATTAATTAATTCAAATTAACTCGGTTTAATGATAACTGATGTTTAGACTGTGGCTGATTGATGTATTTATTATCAACAATTACATCAGTCTACACATCAGTCATCATTAAACCGAGCTTAGGTGTTTGATACAACTCGCCCTAAGACAGTTGTCGAACAGATCAAGTAACGTCAAACCGTAAATGAGCTAAAAAGACAAATAATATTTCCTATAAATTCTGTTAATTTGACAGTAATGAAGTTAGTTCCAGAAAATACGGTCAAGTTCAAAACCAGTGTGTAGAATTAGTTTTGTGAATTTTGCGCAAGAAGGAATTTAGTATTAATGATTGTTCGACTACAATGCTTTCACTAAAATCAGTCAGCCTTCACTAAGAAACTCAACCTCAAAACCATAAAACTTGATAGGAACGAGATTGAATCGAGACAAGAAGTCAAGTATCTAGGTTTGACTAGACATTAAACTCCTGTGGAACAAACACGAAAAGGAGATCACAAAGTAAAAAATGGCTCTAATTGTGTGCAGGAATCTGGCAGGGAGAAATTGGGGTTGTAACCCAAAAATCCTGAGCTGGAAAACCTCTTCAAAATTCAAAGAGTAGCCTATAATATGCATTACATGAACAATGACTAAGTGCCCAACAGCAGCCATGGCAGTGACTCTCAACCTTATGGTATGAAGAACAAGATACAGACTAAGTAGAGATGGAATCATTAAAAATCCATTTTTTGTTTTGTCTTTTTGTTTTTTTTGGTGCTTCTGAATGTTCCAGGACACACTGGAATAGAGTGAAATGAAATAGCAGATGAACTAGCAAAGAGGGGGACTGAAACACCCTTTTAAGGGCCGGAACCTTTTTGCAGTAATATCGGTTGAGATCAAATGAATGCATAAGTTACAGAAAAAAAAGAGCACTAACATTTTTATCAGAGATCCTTCGGAACTGAAAAAGCTCAAAAATAATGTAGGAACACGAATGTAGATTCTGTAGCATGGAAGAAGAAACCTCTATCAATATAATTGCGAATTACACAGCAATTTAGAATCCTAGGGAATAACACCTAAGAGATTATTGGATAGAAGAGGGACATTTACTCAAGTTAAAGTCTGCAGATATCCTAAAATTCTTCCGAGAACTAAAGGAGCTACTAGTCTCTGAGCCTTTCCTCAGGAAATAAGTAGAAGGTCTCAGTGAATGTCCCTCACAAAATCAGTTCGAATTTGTTTACCTCAATTGATTTTTTTGTTCTAGGTGTTACATAGTATACAAACTGTCGTTCAACAATGCGCACCTCTATCTCAACTGCAACGAGATTTGGAAGAAATAAATTTTCAAAGTGCATCTGCGGATTTCAACGCTAACGCTGCTCTTCTACAAGCGGTTGCTAGCATAGAAATTACGCCAACGATTAACACAACTGCCTAAAAAGGACTTTTGTCTCCTTTGGAAAATAACGAGTTTTCAATTAGGTCAGATAATTTTGATAATATATATGAGAAGAATTAAAACTGCACAAAAAAATTCCCGAAAGGCTACCGGGAGAAGTTAATTTTCTAAAAATATATTTCAAGTGTTTGTCTATGGAAATCCAGAAATACTATTAACATAAAGTTGTCTCGTATCTAGTTGAAAATATAGGATCCGACCTAAAATTCACAAAATATGGTTGTGGTTAGCAAAACTCTGTTTTTAGCACTTAGTAAATCTCTTTTTTTAAGTTACCCAACTTTGACTTTCCTGAGCCGTAGACAAAGAACTCAATAATGTCCTCCAAATCAAAATTCTCACATTCTTTCAATCGTTGTTAGGATATCTTCTGTAAGTCTTCACCTTCTCGAAAAAATCTACCACTTTCCAAAACTTACCTCAAAGTTTGTGACTTAAAAAGACATTTTTGTTAGGAATGCGCTTTTTATTAATCATTTCATTATGACTCTTATTATATATTTGGCAAAAATCAAAACTCATTTTCTTTCGTTTAAATTAGTAATTGATATATAGATGTTAAAAATTGTTAGGATTTTTCTTCCACCGTTAATTAAAATATGAAAAGTTTGATGTAGATGTAAGACCGAGTGTTTTAATAAATCCAATTATTGGCTTTCCCCAGTAATATTGAATAAAAGGCTGAATTATGCCATTTTAGAGTGAGTTTTATGAGTGTGGTTTTAGGTTTATTTTTAAGAATAATTCTCAAAGTTCTATATATTTTTCAACATACTTTCTTAGAAGTTCTTTTTTATTATTCTACCCATTTATCTCGCATTTTTATATTTGAATTTCCGATTACCAAAATTCTTTCATTTTAAACTTACCATTTTCATAAAATCCACTCGTGTTTGTTGAAAACGTCCAAACTAATTCGTAAATGTGTGAAACGTAGAATGGATGTTCGAAAATAATAGTAATGATGATGTTTTACCGTAATTTTTTTAATAGCAGCAGGCTTCGAAAAGTTGTATTATTTTAAGAATAATTTGTTTTAAAATTACTTTATACGCTTTATATCAAGAAAATATACATCGGGTAATTAATTCATCAAGACTCATCGATGAATACAAAATACAACAGAACACAATCAGGAGTCGCATAAGTGTTCCAAGACGAAAAATAGTGTACTAACTCCAGGAAGCACTAAATGGAACTTTATCCGTTAGTTCCAACTGGCGTTCAATGTCCGGATTCCGGAGTAAGGAAGTACAACTTCCCGAAAGAACAGACAGCAATGACAATGAACTGCTTAATGAGCAAAGAAGTAATTGTCAAATCAACAATGTTGACATTAGGTGCATCATTTTTGATTCAGATCTCAGTTAATGTCAGCTCACATCGACTTGAGCTGAGATTTTTCCTCATCATTCACCGATTTGTGATTTGTTTGTGTTTTAAACAACATAATCCAATTTTCTTTGGTTTTGAGTGGATGTTATCTATGTGATTATGGAAAGAATAAAATCGCAATAAGATCATGCGTTTCTTGTTCGTTTTGGAGCTTATTCACATCACTTTATGTCAGATGACATTAACTGAAGTGAGCTGAGATCTCAGTTAAAAAGAACGCCCCTGATATTCACATATCAGTTCCGCCAATCATAGGACCAAGCAAAGAAATCGAAATTATGAATCGTCACGCCTGTTCAGTTGATACAGATTTGATTTTGTACTGTCCGAAAAATAAACTATGAAAAGCAGTGAAGAAATATGGAGCAGTTTATAAAAACAGTAGATGGCGGAAACAGTACCATAAGAATCCTTATATTTTTTCTAACTATATTTTGATGTCCGACGTATATTTTTTTTGATCTTTTTGAAAAAATATCACCAAAAATACCATTATTTGATTTTAAACTTCACACTTGTGCACTAGCCATATTTGATGAACAAATTATTATATAGAAAATAGCAAAAATAAAAGTGAAATAATGGTAAAATTTTTATTAGTAATATATACTAAATTTTTTTCGATTTTTTGTTTTGTCATTTTGTTTTTTTGTTGCTTCTGACAAAATTCATATTTTTAGAATGTATTATATTGCCATTATAATTGTAAATACATTTATTTATTATTAATTGATTGTGTTTAAATTCCATACCTTTAACCCTCCTAATTAATGGCCCGTGTTTTATTACATTTATTTATTATTAATTGATTGTGTTTAAATTTCATACATTTAACCCTCCTAATAATTAGCTCGTGTTTGATCATCAGAAAGTTTAATGAATCTTCTCAATCGGACATTGAAGAGAATCGACCAGAAACAAATTGTATACAGATTTTTTACAATCATGTCGCGATATTTAACCTTGATTATCTTTCAATCGATACCACTGGGGTATTAATTGTAGAAACTAGTATATTGTGCAACAAGTGAGGAAAAGTACTTTCCCCACATGTTGCACACTATACTTTTTCTACAACTGCACAAACTGTGACCAAAGTGTAGACGCCTTTAATTTTTTTGACAACTTCAATTAATACCAAAAGTACACTTTCCGAAAAAGATTTTATTTTTGTATTTATTCTCCACTCTATAAATTTTTCGTATGCCAACTCATACTTTTTTCTTGAAATTTCCGGCTACAAATCTAAATATACTTTTGCAGCTTTTTCCAATATCTCTGGCGGAGTATCTGTCAGTATCCATATTATTTATATTATAAATAAATGTCTTGTTAAACTAATATTTTCAATAGAAATTAAGATTTTTATCAAAGCACGATTGTAACTACCTTTTTCTACGACCGTGCGTTTTAACCCACTTTCCCGCACGCATTTTAGTTTTGAAAGTGAAAATTATGCAAATTTTGACCTTATTAGATAGTTTTTTACTTTGGAAGTTATAACTATTGTTACAACAGGTGAATAAATAGTCCATAAACTGAAATCTACATCTGTTCTAGCTTTTTGTTGCATTTTTAATTTTTTGAAAATATAAAATAATGGAGATATTTTGATATAACCCTGTACATTATTTGAAGTAGTGTCATAAAACAACTATCAAACCACCCGGGTTTGATATAAGAAAAATGTATCAAATAAAATTATTTCATCTACAAATGACTTAAAACCGTTGCCGTCACCTTCATCGTCATCTTTATGTGACCTGCAACCGATGCCATCCTCATCAACGTCATCTACTTACCAGTTAACACCAAATAACTCCACGGGACCGGCAATTTTAAGTAATTTACAGAATGCTACAAAATGTGTTTCTAATAATAATAGTTTTTGATTAAAGTTTTGTAGATGTATGTTGAAATAAAATAAATTTTGAAAAATGGGTTGGTATACTTTTTTGTATATACGGTTGTAGAAAAAATAATGTTCCTAACTCATGCGAAAAATGTATTTCCCGCCCTTGACCGGGTCAACTGCAGTCGCGTGCGGGAAAGTGATGCACTTGTTAGGAAAATAACTATTTAAAAACGTTTAATATATTCTGACAGTTTTGTGACAACTAAGTAGGTATTTAAAGATAACAGAAACATACTAAGTTTTTGTCGATTTTATTTGATTCTCCATATAAATGTATGTGGCGTGGGCAAAGTGCCGAGAGAAATCATGGGCCGTATGAATAAAAATGAGCACAACCTTCTACTTGCAAAACTTGAAACAAATGCTATATAGTTTATGAATAAAAATTTAAGTAAAGGATTTTGCTCAAACTTGTACAATACAACAAATTTTCGTCAACCCAAGCCAAAATAAAGGAAGCACAGCAAGAAAAATATCAGTTACCAAGTGATATTGGAGTGATTGATTGCACGAATACATCAACAGAAAGGGATAGGCGACTATGTGCAGGCAACATGTAACTATGCAACAGTTTCCTGGTGTAGTAACTGCTGGATGATGATGGTTATGGCTTAGAACCGTGGCTAATGACTCCGTTTAAAAACCCTAATAACGCATTGGAAAGAGCTTAAAACAGACTTTAAGAAAGAAAGGGTTACAATTTTTTTATTGCCACTTTGTTTTTGTCAACCTTATTTCTCAGTCTCGTTTTCATGCTGTTTACTGACTTCATTAGTTGCGAAACGGTTAATGGTTTTTCCATTTTTCGTTCTATTTCTGTGGCTGCATGTTTTAAGGCCTCGTTTTTTTTTAGGTGGAATTTGTGATTTGGTGAGGATTTCAGGTCTTTCTTTCTTCTTTCTCTCTTTCATTGCTACTAGCAGATTGATACCTTTTTCTTCGTAGTTCCCCTCGTCTGAAGATATTTTAATTACACTTACAATCAAAACACGGTCAAATCAATGCAGACGCAACTCGACTGTTCGCGAGTTTCGACAGGAATGACCCGACAGTCCAGGCACAAAAATGCTCATTTTATTGAAGCAATAGCTCTCGAGTATAAGCAAATCATCATTCATGTCCGCTCGAGTGGATGCTTATACTCCGACCTATTACTCCAGGCTCTTGCTTGGAGCGTTTGCTCACACTCATGAGCATTTGCATTCTTTTTATTCTTACGGCTCCATATTGCTCACAGTATGAGCAAGATTTGGTTTTGAAATTAAGTAAGCTATGAGAAATACGTCACTTTTCATAGCAGTTGTAGAAAAATATCATTTAAACCACCCTGTATGGTATTTCAACCCGAACGTTTGCGGAAAACCAAAATAAACTCTTCTGTGCCGCAGGTACTAATAGTGGAAGAAATAAAAAGCCAGTTTTTCTGAGAAATTTTTTAATTAAGATAAAGCACATAAAAATAATTGTATAGAAAAAAAATCATCAAACTATTAACTTACTCTTACACCTATTTCACAGATAATACAGCGTGTCCCATTTAATTTTGTTTAATTATAACTTAAAATATTTAAAATATTACAATCTACTTCCTATTCAAGGTAATCCTTCCAAGGAAAAAATTCTCTCAATTACAAATAATATGATTCTGACCACAATCCAATATAAATTTTTTTTGTACACCCGCTGTATGCAATTCCAATTTGACAATATCATTTTTCAATGTACAGAGTGTACGAAAAAAATAAACAAATTTTCAAATTCTCCGACGAAAAAATTTCCCTTGAAAGTTTTTTGATTTCACATTAAATGCTTTTGGCAGGAAAATTCTATTTTTATCAGTTCTTAGGCATCCAACATAAAATCATTTTTTATTCGAACACTCTGTATATGGACTGAATTTTGTGGTCGATTTCGGCGGTCTAATATACAGAGCGTTCGATATTCAACTAATAAGTTTTAAATATCAGGATATTTAAAGAAAACTAAAAGAGAAACTTCCAGTTGCCTAATTCAAGTACATATATAATAAAAATTTTTACACCAAAACCAGAGTTAAAAATCACATTATATGCGGAACACAATATAAATGAGACAAGCTGTAATAAAATTATTAATTAATTAGATAAATACAGTCGGTGATAATCATTGGCCCCGAAAGCGCAATTGCACTTCGGACATTTCCTCTGCCTCGTTTCGTACCTCGTTTTGAGACAATCGTAACAAAAAACGTGAAAACATTTCGATAACACAGCATCTTTCCTTTTAACTTTGCACGAAGGACACGTAAGAGTTTCTTTATATTCCCGAATTTCCTCCATCATAACTTCATCTAGAGTCGTTCCCGCCAATTCCATCTTCTTCATTCTTTCCGCTTTGCGTTTCAATTGAGCTATTTCTTCTTGCAAACGTTTCGTTTTGTAAGCTTCCGCTTCTAAGGAACTAGTTTTTTCAGCTACTACTTGTTGGGCTTCTTTCATTTGAGAATGGTATTTTTCTGGAAATCAACAAACATTAAAACTAATCGCGTACACTTACCACAAACAAAACTCACCTAAATGCAGTTTTAGATCGGCGGCTGACTGCGCAGACTCGATCGCTTTTCTTTTATGCATTTCCATGGCTTGTTGTCGTAACGACAACTCTTTTTCTACTGTCGCCAAAGTGTTTTGAAGAATCCTCTCTTTTTCTTCCAATTTTCTTACTACTATGTTCGCGGCGTCTACTTGCGTGGTCATCGTACCGACTTGTTCTTTTAATACGTCTTTCTCTTCTCGCGCTAACTTGTGGAGTTGATTCGATTTTATTCGTTCAGACATTAATTTAAAGTTAGCATCATCTTTTTCTCGAAGTTGTTGTATCAATCGCGAGTTTTGTTCCTATAAAACATCAAATACATTAGTTAGGTTAAGTGTTGATGTAAAAAAAAGGAAACTACAATCAATGTTGGTCTCATACCAACTATATCTATACCTCGACATACATTGTTTACAGCTGTTATAAACAATGACATTAAAGCCCATTTCTTTTGCTTGAATACTGGTACTGTTGTTCACAAAAATTACCTAAAACTAAAAATATTTGTAATACCTGCATATCTTCGAAAGCCTGTCCCGTAACTTCCATTTCATTCAACAAAGCCTCTTCTTCCAGAGATCCAACAAAAGGTCTTTGATGGGAGTTATGCCCTCCCCAATTTCCGTCCATAGGCTTTTGATTGGCAACTTGTTTTTGTAATTCATATTTCTGTTCTTCTAATTGTTTTATTTTTTTCAAAGCCTCGTCTTCTGCTAATTTTCTCTTGTCGTCCCTCTTGTTATCCTACGGATTGTACATAATTTGTTCGACATTTCGACATTTCTTAGGTTGAATGAAAAACAAACAATATAATGATTGATGTTAATATTTATAGGAGTAACAACCTGCATTTTTTTCAGAGTTTGTCTGAGCTCCTCCAAATCAGTCCGTAGCTTCTTTTCAGCTGCCATCAATTGCACTTTGTCCCTTTGTTCTTTACTAACGCCTTTATACATATCGAGCAGTAACTTCATTTCTTTTTGTTCATTTAGAGCTTTTCTAAAAAATATAAACATTCCTTTTCTAACATTTCATAAAACAACAATTCTAATGCACTTACTTCAATTGGTTCTTTAGATCTCTCACTAATTCTGTTTCAACGATTTTGGCTTCTTTCACCTTCATAGCTTCCCTATGATCTTTTTCATTTTTGGGAACAACCTCTTTTTTTATTGAATTTTTATCTTGTTTTATATTTCCTTCTTTTTTTATTCCTGGTGAATCGCTCGATCCGGAAGCTTGATCTTTATTACCTTCACCATCTTCTGTTTGCTGCAAAATAATTTAAAAAAAAGATTTTTCAACAGTCAAAAACCCTCGATCTAACAAATACCTCTGTATCATCCTCTTCTTTTTTTATGGTAACATTAGGTTCATCTTTAATTTGGGATCCCTCGCTACTCGACAAATCTTCTTCCTTAATTTCTTCCTTTTTAATGCCCTCTTTAGAATCTTGACCAGAACCTTGAACTTGGGTTAATTTTTGCTGTAAATCGTCTATTTCTTTTTTAAGTTTTGGTAGTTCCGCATTGGCTTCTTTATATTTTCGCTTATACCTTGAATAATAATATTACATTATAATCAAATCGGAACAGAGATGCTGTTAATTGATTTTGAACAAGCCTTTGATTCAATAAATAGACAACAACTAATGAGAGCACTTCAAACTATGGAGATAAACAAAAAACTGAGAAAATTAATCTGGATTACTATGAAACAGTCAACAGCTAGGGTAAAAACACAAAAAGGTGAAACAGACATATTTGAGATTAACAAAGGAGTTCGACAAGGATTCTCTGTCAACAACTCTATTTAATCTGGCGCTGGAATATGTAGTCAGAAACGTAGACAAAGGAAACCTAAGGACAAGGGGTGGACAATTGATAGCTTATGCGAATGATTTAGTCTTTGTAGCAAAAAACAGAGAAATTGTGAAAAAAATGTTAAACAAAAATAATGACTGTGAACAAACACCTAATGAACAAATAATAGCATCGGTGACTTCAAATTTGAAGAAGTTGATAAAATAAAATATTTAGGAGTTACAATAACCAACAATAGGGGTGGAGAAATGGAAATTAAGGAGAAAATAATGCCAGCAAACAGAGTCTTCCAGGCAAATAAAAATTTATTAAGAAATAAATTTCTAGGCAAAAACACCAAAATGAGAATTTATAAAACAATAATTAGACCAACAATAACGTATGGAGCTGAAGTTATGATAATGACAAAGAAACAACAAGAAGACCTGAAAATTTTTGAACGAAAAATACTAAGAGTCATATTGGGACCCATGAAAATAACTCAAAATTAATATAGGAAAAGAACAAATGAAGAAATGAAAAAAGACATCCAGAGGGACATCATAAGTGTAATAAAAGAGCAAAGGTTAAAATGGTTGGGACATGTGTGGAGAGCCCAAACAGCTCAATTTATGCGATGACTGAGTGGAAGCCAAGTGGCAAAAGAAAAAGAGGGAGGCCAAAATCAACATGGCTACAGGAGGTTGCAAATGACATAAACAGTCTAGGTATCTGAAACTGGAAGGCGAAAACAACCGACAGGAAACAGTTGAGGAACATAATTAAACTGATTTAAAAACTTGGAAATGGGGCCGGATCCTCCCCAAAAAAATCTGGATCTAAAAAGCCACTCCCTCGACTAAACCCCTCTTGGGGTACATAGTCACTATATATATAATTAGTAACAAAATTATGTATTTAAAACCGTCACTAAAATAATATAAAACTGTTAAAAATAAAAATTTAAACAATTTAGCTACTATACTTTCATATTATTGATACATTTAAATAATTATTTCAAAAGTTCTAAACAAAATATCAATATTCCAAAACGATTTCAATGATGTCAAAACTAAATTTCTTCTAGATGTCCAAAATATTGAAAACAACACATGATGGAGTAAAAAAATATAAAAATAAAATAAAGATACCATTTTAAGTGATATTTTTAATAGTGAAATAATGAAAATACAAACTTTTTAATAATAGGCACGATTCGGAACATTCGGAAATCAATCAGTAACAATAATTACATCAGATAATACACAGTAAACAAACTACAATACAAATAGAACATGATACGAAATTTCTTGCAACCAAAAGTAGTTACAAAAACTGGTTCAGATAATAAAAACAAGTTTAAATGCTATCTGTCAATAAAGAAGGTTAAATGAATTATATTTGTGATACAGTACACTTCTTACAGCTAATGAACGAATATACTGGGTGAATCATAAGTTATGAAAAAAATTCAGAAATTGATCAACAACTTTAATATTAAATTTATTCACTAACCTGTGAACTTCTCCCTTCAATTGCTGTGTATTATTTTGCAATGAAGTAATTAAATGCCGCATTTCTCTGTTAATAGGACCTGTCTGTTCATTTGCAGCCAAATTTTGCTCAAATTCAATCCTCAACATCTCATATTCTTTTCTTAATTGAGCCAAAAAGTCTTCTAGTTGCATAACTTCTTGTCGTAGTTTTTTCTGAGCAATCAGTTCTTCGCCCTAAATAGACATTTTAATAGAAATATCTTTTTATGAAATTGGTTATTAAAGCTTACTTCCATCATCTCTATGTTTCGTAAATGCGCATTTTTGCTGCTTTGTAACTGTTGTCTAGCTTCATCTAATTGTGTTTTTAATTGCATGGATTCATTGTATAACACTGAAAATTGTGATTGTAAGCATTTATATTCTGTTGTTTCCACTATTACACTTTCAGGAAGTTGTCTAATCTAAAACACAAAAATTCAATATCTAGTACTCAAGAAAAAATATTAATTTTCTTACATCCATTTTAAGTTTCTCCACTTCTTTAAGAGTTTCCCTGTGAGTCTGATGTAACTTATCCAATTCTTGTAACCTATTATTAGCCAATTCCTTCCATTCTTCAACTTCCTTCATGAGATCCTCTAGTTTGGCATGAGGAACACTTGTTTGTGGGGCAGGTTTCTGTTCTTTGTCAGACTTATCTGCAGGATCCCCATGAAGCTGATGGTAAGCCTTCAATTTCTCCACAGCCTGATAAAACAAAATAAAAATAACTATTTGAACAATTAAATGGACATTTAAAGAAACGCCTCTTCTAAGCTTCCAATGGATTACCTCAGCAAGATGAGTTTCAAGCTTATCATTTCTGTTACGAACTTTTTCAAGTTCATATTGAAGATCATCAATTTGATTCTTGAGCTCAGCATTCTCAGTTTCTCTAGCTGTTCTAGTATCTTGTAACTCACTAATCTTTAAACTAAGTGTGTGATATTTTTCATGTAAAGTGGTGTGTAATGCTTGAAGATTTCTGTTTTCACCCTGAAGTTGGATATTAGTTTGACGAATGGCTTCGTCAACAGATGGTGCATCTTCTACAAACAAAGATAATTGAAATAAAACTTACATATTATCGTCACCATGAAATTAAAGCATTAAGAAAGTTCATACATACGCCCTTCTAATTCTCCTTTAAGAGCAAGAGTAATCTTTTCATTTCTTTGCATCAACCTATCAAATGCTTGGATAACTTTGGCAACTGCTCTCCTTGATACTTGCACTCTATTTGCAAGTTTGTCATTCAATTCATCCTTATCCCAAGTAGATAGCTGCATCAAGAAAGAGGTAGTTGCTTCATTTTCATCTAAAAGGGAAAACATTTTTCATGTTATTTGCATCTTTTAGGTAATTTACGTTATTGACTGGTTAAATTTTAATAGTAGTATTTGGGTTGAACATACTCTTGGTTTCAGATTCATCTGCTGTTTCAGCATCAAACCTCTGAAGTAAGATTCTTATATCTTCATTAAGTTGATTCCAGTATCTGTTTACAACATTCAGCATAGCATCATCTTGTGTTTGCCTTTTCTCAAGTTGTTCAATTCGCTGACGTAATTCTTGTTCTGTTCTGCATCTCTGCTCTATCCTCTGTAATATCAGGTTATTTAGTAATTCTTAAAAAAATTGGTTTGTTTTGTATTAACCTAATATATGAGGATTATTTATGTTTACCTGAGCTAACTTTTTATTCTGAAATTGCAACACTTTAATGTCCATTTCTTCCAAAGTAGAAACTGGACCTATTAAATGGGGTTCAAAGTGAATTTTTTTTATTGGAGGCTGACTGGCGCCAGCCGCCTCTTCAGCGTGTCTTTTAGACATATTGTTATGCAATATTCAGTTGAGGCTTCAATGAATTGTTAAAATAACTTTGAAACAGAAATGTTTGGGGAACAACTACTTTTTTAGGAAACTATTGATTAAGAAGTTAAATTGCATTGGGATAACTTAAAAAATACTAGTGCGGTTAAAATGGAAGTGGTTTACAATTGATATATAATTTAGTAAGCAATATTTAAACATTAATTGAAAAACTGCAACTGTAAAAATGGAAAACAGCTCTCAATCTTAAATTTTTGACAAGGAGCTAAGATGCTATATGAAATTGAAACGTCACATCAAAATCATTGACAAATGAAAAGTGACATACGACATATGATTGACTAAGTTAAACCACAGAGTACACCAGATGGTGTACTCTGTGGTTGAACTTTAGTTCTATGATGTATATGTAAGCGATCAGGCAACACAACTTACATCCGATAAATTCCAATTTATACTTGTACAACCTAACTTTACGAATACTTGTTAATCGACTGTACCATAGATAACATTACTGACCTGACAACAGAGTAATAAATAATTTATTACTCTATGACTGACGCAGAGTATGACATACAAGATCGAAATCTTTTTGTGGTTATGTACGATTTACAACCCTAGAAATACAGACCAAATTTTTTGGTACAGTCTCACCAGCCATACCTATTATATAAAATATTTTATCTACGCACCCATAATTCCAAAATAAAATCGATCATTGTGTAAACTGGTTTAATTGCAGTTGGACACTGTATTACAACTATTAGCAGCAAGGAGGTATGCAACTTAATAGACACGAATGTATGTTTGGTTGCATACCTATTAAGAACGAGTGGATACCGGGCTTTAGAGAGGTAACTTCTAAAGGGCAGCATCGAACAATGTTTTAATTGATTGACCTCTCCATTGTATTGTAGTCTATGATTTACATTTCTGCAAATTGTCAATGTCAATTGTCATGATTACGCATTTGATTTGAAATGGCGTGGCGACTGGCGTCTTCACGGAGAAAATTTTCTTTCACTATTTTTGTGCATATGTATGTATATTAAATAATTTCTCCGTGAATGACACTTTTGAGAACATTATTAATTTTATCGTTACAGAATTACACTTGATCCAAAGGCGGTATGTTGAAATAAACGTTATTAATTTTATAGATGTAGTATTACTAATATAGTAGTAAATAATTATTTATATTCACACACAATGATTCAGTTAAAATTGTTGAGAAATAAGGCCCGCTAAACTGTATTAATTATAGGATTTAAATTATAAGCTTTTAGAAAAGCCAATGTGTTCTTCGCATTCCAAAATATTTCTCTGTAGTACTTATCAATATTTTATTCAATTTTAGATTTATGATTGTCCAACGATACCAGTTGCTTCAATAACTAGAGTACCATTTTTTGTACCAGTAAGGTATTGTAGAGTAGATGGAGTTTGTAGCAAGCAATTGAAGCTCCTCCAGGCTTAACTATTACCCGATTCAATCATAATCCTTGGTAAGTCTTATTTATAAATTCAAGTAGTTCAAATGAACATACTGCTGCTAGCTGAAATTATTTCAATATTTTGATGGCTAAGAGGACAAATGTTTGACCAAATACAATCTGTGTATCGCTCAACAATATTTAAATAATAAACCAATACAAGATGACTATATGCGGGCACGATAAAGGCGGACATTAATCCGTACATATCTCATATTTGACAAAAACGGACATACAATATTTATCCTCCTAGCCATTGATTTAATTATTTTCAAGGAAACGAAAACAACACATTTTCAAAGTTTATTATTGCGTGTTTAAGTTTAACTATAAGTAAACACCTCGGTAAACACAATATTTCCATGAAACCGATGGACGATGGACCTTTTTTCTAGTTGAGTATTTCCTAAATTTACAGGCACATTAATTTCTTCGTTTCATTCCAAAATAATACAAAAACTGAAAATAACATAATTGGATAAATATTAGAAATTGTAAGCACCTGATTATGTTGATTTCATTTTTCTGTAAATTTTTTGTTCAAAAAGGTACATAAGGTTTGGAAAAATGTTTAATTGACGGTCACCATTAGCAAGTTCATTTTTAATCCTGTGTATAATATACTAGTGGCTTCTTTTTATGGAAAATGTTTAAAATTATGGTTTTATTTAACTGCAGGCATAGTTTTGCTGATGAAAAATGATCACTGATCGTTTTGGTGCATTTAAATATGTAACGCCTGTCTGTTGTTACTGTATATTACTCATCATGTTATTTTTTTTAGGATTCCAGATGATCTCGTTAGGATTAATCCATTTGATCGAAGAAATGGAGAAGAAGAAGAGGACTTGAATGAAATAATTGTATTTTATAGATTTTATATTGTTTTTCAATATTTATTGTAGTTATAGCAATTCAAAAGGAGCAGAATGAAACCATAATCATAAAATTATGGTGTATTTATTAGGACTGTGCTATATTGATGACCGTTCATCAATTGTATTGTATTATAAAAAAATATGTCTACATCGATATGTTCATGAATTGTTCAATTTTCTTAAATACTGGCTTTTGCTAATTTAATAATTGTTGTATTGTTAATAATAGGAAAATGTCTGACTATTGTTCACAGCTATATTGATGAAGATATATTTTTAATTGCACAGCCCTAGAGTGAGAATAATAGTTAAAATGGCACCCATTTCTGTTGATCTGTTTTCACAAGATCTTGTTTATCAAATCACAGTTTGAAATGGATCCTGATTCGCATGGCAATGACCTAGAAGATCAATTGTGCACCCTTCTTCTAATTTCGCAAAAGGGCATTTCAGTCATAGAGATACTACATATAGAGGCAACAAGCCAGCTCGGAATCCAACAGCATCTAAGAGAGAGATAGAAAGTCGGAGGCTTAGGCTGTCTTTATCTAATAGCGCTAATGTTGTATACACAGACAAAAGCAGAGAAACCTCTGATCGTCTGCCTCTTTCCCTCTCACCAGAATTCGGAAGGACATTCCCACTTACACAGTGGCCTATGGCTTGTTGCCTCCATTTGTATTACACACAAACAGCTCCAACGTTAATATCGCTCTTTTTATCACCTTTGAATGAAATTATTACATTATATTCTTTACTCATTTTTTCGTACTTGTAAGATAGAGTAACAGTAACAAAGACCAACTAAAGACACATAAAATACTTCAACCTAGAATTGTAACTCCTATGTTGTCAGCAGT
>CAJUYH010004990.1:0-24862 GCA_910591685.1 Galerucella tenella
TTGGCCGATTATAATGTCAACCGACCCAATTGGTACTTCGACAAAATACACAATGGTATTAATATTAAAATTTTCAAAACTTAAAGAAACTAAAGCTTGACCAAGTGGATAAATAATTGTATTTCCAAACCCTGTCATATAAATATTGGCCTTATTTAATTTAATTTTTAATTTGTCTAAGATACTGTTACGCGAGATGCTGCATTAATGTGCTCAATTAGTGCCCCCAGTGAAATTCCCATATGATACGACTATGGCTCCTCCGCCGTATTTTCAAGAATGATCTGGAATACGTAACATCTAGAAAAACCCGGCGCATCCGCCAAAACTTCGAGCTCTAGAGGTTTCTAGAAAAACATACGTGCGAGTATAAATAGGCGACGAACATCGCAGCGGAGTCAGTTACTCAGTTAGTGTTTTGACACTGAAAGAAAGCAATCGCGCCTCGATAAAGTGTTTATTAAGTGACTCTCATATAAATTAGTTAGTGTGTGTTTAGTGTATTATATAAATTATTAAATAAGGACTGTATTTTAATATAAATCTGTAAATATAAATTAATTGTAAATATAAATTAGAATAAACGTTACATTGGTGTCAGAAGTGGGATAATATAAATAAATAATTACGTAAAAATGGCTAAAAGACTATGTGACCTGAAAGTGACGGAACTAAAAGCAGAATTGGAAAATCGCGAGTTGGAAACGTCCGGTAAGAAGAGTGAATTAGTTGAAAGACTGAAAATAGCGCTGGAAAGTGAACACTTGGATCCAGAAACATTCTTGTTCAATGACGAGTCGTCCACCATAATCTCGTCAATATCTACTTTGAAGAATGATATTTCTACCATTAAGGACGATATTTCTGCCGATATTTTGTCAATAAAAAATGATATTGCCGCTGTCGAAAATAAAGTTGAAAATAAAATTTCGTCCCTAAAATCGGATATAAAAAACGAAATTTCATCCATGGAAAGTAAACTTTCAGCGGACATGAAAAATGAAATTTCTGCCATGGAAGAAAAGATTAAAAGAATGGAGCAAGAAATGAAACAAAAAATCAAAGAAATCGAAAAGAAGACTAGTAATGACCCGGATATTACAACTAGGCAAGCCGTGAACAACGACGAACTGGCAGAGAAAGTAGAGTTGAAACCGAAAAGGGAATACGATATTAACAGCCGAGTGAAACTGCCAACATTCGATGGTAAAACGTCATGGCCGAACTATCTTAAGCAATTCGAGGCGGCATCAAAGGCAAACAACTGGAGTGAGAAAGAAAAAGCGTTGAATTTAACTCTTGCCCTTAGAGGAGACGCCATGGATATCCTCCAGACCATTCCAGTGGAAGAGACCGAAGATTTTGAACAACTCAAAAAGCGATTGAACATGAGATATGGCCTGGAACACTTGGAGCATCTGTACCAGTCGCAACTGAAAAACCGCAAACAGAAACGCGACGAAACTCTGCAAGAATTCGAAGCAGACATTGCGAGGTTGGTGCGGTTTGCCTATCCATCGGCACCGGAGAATGTCATGGAATGTTTAGGGGTACAGACATTCATCGACGGAGTTCGTGACCATGAAATGCAGAGAACTCTACGCTTGGCTCGGCATAAGACACTGGTCGACGTACTCTCTGCAGCCTTGGAGTACGAAGCAGCTACACAGGCTTCCGGAGTATACGGCAAGGTAAGGGCTGTAGCAGACGAAGAAGTGGAGAACAAGCTTGACCAGCTTGTCAACATGATGAAAAGCATCTCAAATAGAAAATCGAAAGCTGTGAGAAGCTGGAATTGTGGAGAAATGGGACATGTACGCAGTTCGTGCAAGCGACCGAGAACTGCTACAAACAGAAGACCATGCCCAGCAGAGTGCTCTCACTGCACCAAAACAGAAGCTAAGGAAGCTGCCATTCGAAGAACCACGGTGACCAGCGACGAATGGACACCGGAAAAGTTGGAAGAGGAACAAGAGAACGATCCCGACTTGAAGAAAATCCGACATTGGAAAAAGGAAAACTGTCGACCTACTTGGCAGGATATTGCAAGGTACTCGCCAACGATGAAATCGTATTGGGCCCAGTGGGACTCGCTGGTTCTGGAAAACGGTTTGCTACAGCGAGTAATCGAGAACGATGAAGGTTCCGAAAGTAGAAGACAGTTGGTGATTCCAAGAACAAGGGTAGCAGCAGTACTGCGGAAATTACACGACAGTCCGTCAGGAGGACATCTAGGTGTGAAGAAGACCCTCCAGAAAGTGCGAGAACGGTTTTATTGGATGCACAGTTCCGAAGATGTGAAGGACTGGTGTAAGAAGTGCACTACCTGTGCTACGACCAATGGACCACAAGGAAGAAGAAAGGCTCCTATGAAGCAGTACAATGTCGGAAGCCCTTTTGAACGCATTGCCCTGGACATTGCCGGACCGTTTCCACCGACAGCAAATGGCAGCAGGTACATTTTGGTGGTGATGGATTATTTCACAAAATGGGTAGAAGCGTATGCCATTCCAAACCAAGAAGCCGCAACTGTTGCCGACGTGCTTTTGAATGAGTTCATTTGCCGATATGGAGTGCCCCTGGAAATACACAGCGACCAGGGCAGAAACTTCGAAAGCCAGCTGTTCCAGGAAGTTTGTGAAAAGCTCGGCATGAAGAAAACGAGAACTACGGCTTTGCATCCACAGTCGGACGGAATGGTAGAGCGAATGAACAGAACTCTTGGCAAATACCTGTCTAAAGTAGTATCTAACCATCAGCGAGATTGGGACCAATATCTCTCGCTATTTGCGATGGCCTACAGATCCGCCATCAATGAGTCTACCGGCCAAACACCAGCAAAAGTTTTGTTCGGACGCGAAATGAGATTACCCTGCGACCTTGAATTTGGATGCCGACCCGGAGAAGACATAGCTGGTGAAGATTACGTGACCCAGCTGAGAAAAAGAATGGACGATGTACACGAGCTGGTTCGATCGAATCTCCAGATCGCTAGCGATAGGATGAAGAAAAGGTACGATACGCAAGCTACAGAAGGAGGTTTCCACGAAGGAGACAAAGTCTGGCTGCATAACCCAAGAAGACAAAAGGGTTTTTCTCCAAAGTTGCAGAAAGCTTGGGACGGTCCGTACCTCGTGAAGAAACGAATCAACGATGTCATATATCGTATCAGCAAGATCCCAAACGGAAAGCCAAAGGTGGTACACCGTAACCGATTAGCGCCATTCAAGGGTGACCACGATGAGGAAGTAAACCAGCTTCAGGAAGTAGCCGATCCTGCTTTTGTAGAGTTCATGGGTGCTTATGGTGGTACCGGAAAAGCAAGATTCGGCGTCACCACTGAGAGACGACAAGACATGCTTACCGTTCCAGAGGAATACTCACTGGCAATAAACATCCCTGCCAGCGTAACCGATGCACGCGGACTGGCATCTCTGTTCATAAAGAAGAGTGGCGCCCGACGTTTGCAAGACCAGTTACCAGTACCAGGTAAAGCTCTGAAGCTGCAAGATGGCTCCCGCTACAATTTCCACCTAGTGACGAGAAACACATTCGACGAAAGACCAACGTACGAGGATGTCTGGGAAGCATTACGAAGCTTGAGGGAGCATGTGCTTGAATTGGACGTGCATAGGTTAGCCATGCCCAAGATTGAATGTAGGCATTTAGATTGGCGAATAATCCGTAACATGGTAGAAGTAATCTTCCGAGACACCGAAGTGCAGGTACTAGTCTGCGGCCAAGCACGGGAGACACAGCCAACAGAGAAGACGGTCGCATGTTACTTCCATGCAACTGGAAAATGTAACAAGGGAACCAGTTGCCGATACAGTCATCTCGCTTCAGTTTCCTAGTTACGATACAGTCATCTCGCTTCAGTTTCCTAGTTAGTTCCAGGAGGAACTGTCTCTTAAGGAGGGGGCAATGTTACGCGAGATGCTGCATTAATGTGCTCAATTAGTGCCCCCAGTGAAATTCCCATATGATACGACTATGGCTCCTCCGCCGTATTTTCAAGAATGATCTGGAATACGTAACATCTAGAAAAACCCGGCGCATCCGCCAAAACTTCGAGCTCTAGAGGTTTCTAGAAAAACATACGTGCGAGTATAAATAGGCGACGAACATCGCAGCGGAGTCAGTTACTCAGTTAGTGTTGATACTGAATGAAAGCAATCGCGCCTCGATAAAGTGTTTATTAAGTGACTCTCATATAAATTAGTTAGTGTGTGTTTAGTGTATTATATAAATTATTAAATAAGGACTGTATTTTAATATAAATCTGTAAATATAAATTAATTGTAAATATAAATTAGAATAAACGTTACAATACTTACGCATGCAACGTTTATCTGGCTACCTGTGTCCAAATACCCTTTGCACATGATATCGTTTACTTTTAAATTTATCGTATAAATATCATTTTGTACTTGCCTGTTTAATATTTTGACGGTGGCTGATTTCAAAAACCAACAGTCCTCCTTTAGATGTCCGTTTTTGCCACAGTTGAAACACCTTTTTTGTTTTGGTGGAACGGCATTAGGCGGTCGATGGTAATGGGTAATCGGTGGGCGCTGCTGGCTGCTGAGGGCTGGTTGTTGACTTTCACTGGGACGAAACCAGCATTTTCGAGCTAAATGTCCCGGTTTTTTGCATATGTGGCAAACATCGTTGAGTTTAGACACTTGTTTTTCCAACTTTTCTTTTCCATTGCTTTCTGATTCTAATTTACTTAAAAATCCTTGAAAAAGCTCTTCGGGATTTTTATAGTTTCCAGATTTTGCGGACTTGCGGAGCCTTGTAAAGAAATCGGAAGACCATCTATAATGTATGACACCGCATTAATGTCACTTATATCACATTTTCTCACAAGAATGCATTTAGAGTAATAATAATGCATCATTGTCTCTTCACGGAGTTTCTTGCGGTCCATCATTTTTTTAAGTTATCAATAAAATGTTCGTGTGACGGGAAAGCTTCAACGACGGCTGTTTTCCACTCCTCCCACGATTTAGCATAAGTTTGTAGGGAATTATACCACACTTTCGCGATACCACTTAGTTTAGATTGCATATAGTATGATTTAGTAATGTCATTCCAACCGTGGATAACAGCTAACTGTTCAATTTTATGCAACCAATTAATCGAAGTCAAATCACTTTTTTCAGGATCAAAACTAGGAACAATATCGTTTTTTCCCGAAATATGCATGCTCCCAAAAGCACTGGGTGCACTTAATGTCATGTTCTGGGCATTTAAAATTTCGGAAACTTTTTTATTAATTATTGCTTCCAAAGTTGTAAGACGGTCGCGTTTATTTTGTTTCCGAGCCGGCACGTCACTGTCAGAATCACTGGCAGCAAGGGAGTCAAACGTTTCGCCAGTTTGCGACTTTTCCTTACGTTTTCGGCTATTTTGAGCCCACAATCGTGAGGGTTCACCTTGATCATTGTCACTACCACTGTCACTCATTTTCCTATCCCACTTCTGAATTATTACGAAGTCTTGCGAAGTAAGAAAAGTATTTTTTCTACTACCGTGTGTAAAGTACGTACTTTAGACACATTTTCGAGTGCGTAAAACTTTATTTTACGCACTAGTGCGTAAAGAGTGTTACTTTACGCACTAGTGCGTAAAGAAAAAATTCCAATATGTATGTAGTTATAGATATCTAGTCTTATAAAAATATAGGTATAATAAACGGATATTAAATCTAAGTTTTTTTCATAAATTGGAGATAGAAACCTATAGAATTCGGTAAAGTAACCTAATAATTATTGTTAAATAATTATTGAGTACTGGAAATAATACGGTAAATAGGTATAAGTTGGCGGTGAGTGACTGACATTTCTTTGTGAATTGAATCTGACATTTAAAATTTAAATTGAGATCTTCCGACTATACCTAGAGTAAGCAATTGTATTTTATATTTAGGAATTGAATATTTTTAGAAAACTATGATGTTATTTTAGATTATTATAAAAAGACTCTTCTAAAGAAAAATTTAACTTACTTTACGCACTAGTGCGTAAAGTATGTTTCTTTACGCACTAGTGCGTAAAGAAAATTACTATTAAACTTTTGTATTTCAATTAAATATTCGCTAGTAGAAAAAATATTGTATGCAATTCGTGTGTAAAGACCTTTTTTTCGACTCATGTGATTGTCGCATTCGCCTGCGGCTCATGCGACAATATTCACATTCGTCAAAAAAAAGGCTACTTTACACACTAATAACTATTATTAAAACAGATCTTTATTCTTTTAAGAAGTGTCTTTTACATTTTTAAAACATCCAAATCTCTCTTCCCAACAAATTATATTTTCTTAATCAGCTATTTTAAAATTACGTCACTCATCCGGCTGTGCCGATGCATGATATTTATTTCAGACTTACAAATAATAAACAAAATAATTAATAGTCGACTTTTATATTTAAACAGAGTACCTAATATTTTAGTAAAATATTGAACACAGCAATAGTATAATATTACAAACTAATGAATGAAGTATATGGGCCGGACTGATTGTAACAATAGTTACAAATCGATCCACCGGGCTTGGGCCTGGGTTTTCTTGTTTTGTTTTTTTTAGTTTTCTATTTCTTATTTTCTGATATTTTTATACATAGTTACAATTCGATCCACCGGGTTTGGGCCTGGGTTTTCTTGTTTTTTTTTTGGTTTTCTATTTCTGATTTTCTGATATTTTTATACATAGATACACTTTGATCTGTGGCAGTTGGCCGGGAAGCGATAAATCTCAATAATTTTCCCTTCCCCTTTCTCAAAAAAATATTTACATGTGCTTATAAATCAAATAAGTAACGAGAGAAAACTAGACGCAGAGCATAATATATTTAAAATTCGAAAAATATAAACAATTTCTTTCATATCTGGTTTGTATTTCCTTCCATATCGTGTAAACTTGGTTGCCTACAATCACTTAACCTCAATTTATTTTCCACATTGGTTAAATGTCACTTTCTTGAAATTTGGCAACGTCGGTATTTGGTATGATATTTATCCGCTCCTTGGCTCCTTCCAGCAGAGCCTGAACTCTGACACTGCGCAGACTCAATATGTCCATAACAGCTAGGAACTTACTACGGGAACCCTGTAGAGGTTCATTAATTATTGCTTACCTATTCCTAAAGTCTTGATTGTCTATGCTATGAATACATTTTTATGTTTCAGCTAAAACATGGGGAGACTCAAACGACCCTCTAATACTCTGCTTCCACGGAATCATGGATAACGCTGGTACTTTCGATCGGTTAATGCCCTATTTACCCAACACGTTCTTTTACGTTGCTATAGACTTACCAGGTCATGGTAGATCATCCCATTTTCCACCACACTTACCTATTCACGTAAATAATTTCGTCATAGCATACAATCGCATAGCGGATTATTTTAAAAGACAATTTATTATCTTAGGTCATAGTTTTGGTGGTCAAATAGGTTACGTTTATGCTCAATTGTATCCAGAAAAAGTTAAAAAATTGATTATGTTGGATACTATAACAATATTTCCTAATTCTACGAGAAATTTTGTTGATTACTTGAGAGATAGAACGAATATTTTCATTGACCTTGAAAATAAAATGGCTGCTGGTGTACAACCAACGTATACTAAAGAAGAAGCGTTGCATAGATTGCATACAAGTAGAAGCTACGCTCCTATTAAGCTAGAAGGAGCTGTAGCTTTGCTGGAAAGGTCAATAAAGCAGATTGAATATGGGAAGTATGTGTTTACACTGGACCAACGAATAAAGAATACTATTTTACCTTTAAGAGATTTAAGGTTAGATAAAAATCCAACTAATTATTTTAAAAATAATTAATTTTATTTTTCAGAAATGTTATTGAATCGACTAAATATTACCCACCTCGTTGTCCGGTGCTTATTATCCTTGGAACGGAGTCTACTTCGCAACAGATTTATTTCAGCTCTCTTTTACAGTTTTTAAAATTTAAAAAAATCATTCGAGTCAAATATGCTGAAGGAAATCACGATGTACACAATGATTATCCAGAAAGAGTGGCTCCATTAGTTAATAAATTTTTGTTATATAAACTAAATAAACTATAAAATTGCTTGTTTATGTTTTTTATTGGGTAGCAAAAAATCATTTATAAAAATGGTACAGTTTTAAAGAACACTCTATACATGCAAAAGTATAATTTTGTACCAAATTAAATAGAAATTCATAAGTGAAGAGTGGGTGACTACTATTTGATGTCCCCCTGTAGAGTGAAATTAGTCTTTATAATAAATGTGATAAAATAATATGGCAGTGGGTGACCTTGATTCAAATAATTACGTATATTATACAATTCTAATGTTAGATTAAGAAGCATTTAATTAAGTTGATATCAATTATCGAAAAAAACCTGCATTGCTGGCCTGCCCTTATCCTCAACTGTAGTATTAGGCAACATGAACGCAAATGATAGAAATGAAAACTGGGCTATTAACGAAATACAAATACCAGTGCCATGGGGATACATATCAGGTAATTATTAGATAGATTAATTTAATTTGCATCTTTAATAAGGATGTTTGAATGTATATTATAATATTTGATTAGTAGGTACTCAGTTACTTTGATCTTATATATGGCTTAGTTTTTTAGGTTAGGTATTTTTGTTTATAAATCATTAAGATTAATAGATCGTAAAAATTAACATAAATATTATAAACAAACATAAATCTTCAGAGTAAATTATAACGAGGTTTTACATTTCTATTATGCATTGAATGCAAATGGAAACATGGATACGGGGGGTCGTTAGAATGTAATAATATTTTTTGTTTACAGTGAAAGCTTGGGGCAACAAAGAAGACCCACACGTATTGGTATTTCACGGAATCGCAGATAACGCAGGAAGTTTTGATAATTTAATTCCATACTTATCAACAAACTTTTACTATTTATGTATAGATTTTCCAGGTCATGGCTACTCCTCGCCATTTCCACCATATTTACCGTTACACTCGACCGATTTCCTCATAGTATATAAATTAATAGCTGAATATTTTCAAAAACAAAAATACATCATAATAGGCCACAGTTACGGAGGTCAGATTGGTTTTTTATTTGCTAGAGCGTATCCACAATACGTAGAAAAATTGATAATGCTGGATGCTTTGATTTTATTCACGATAGAAGCTAAAGAATCTATGAAACTTTTAAAATATAGATTGGAAAATACCGAGAAAGTGCTTGAACTCAAACCAAACACGTATACGTATGAACAAGCTGTAAATTTAATTTCCAAAAGTAGAATTGATGAATCTTTGACTAAAGAAGCTTGTGAAGCTTTATTGAAGAGGTGTCTGCAGTTGCAAGGTAGGTTTTCAAAAGTATGGTCAGGTATTAATTCACAAGCGTTATATTTTTTTTAGATAATGGAAGATATATAATAACTACAGATCAACGTGTGAAATGTCATATAAACCCTCTTCACGATATGAGATATAGAATAGAATCTCTTAAACACAATCCGATTACGTGTCCTACATTGATGATTTTTGCGAAACTAAACGATCGTCCTAGAAAGAAATTCAGGAAGTTGATGGAAAAATTGCACGCAATAAAAAACGTTAATATTCAATATATTGATGGACACCATGACATACACAATAACAAACCAGAACAAGTTGCGCCGTATGTAAATAAATTTTTATTGTTTCAAAAATCGAAAGTATAATTTTTTAAAACGCAATAAGTAAATAAAAACATTACGATTTGAATCAATCTTAAATAATCTCTTTTAAATCACTAATAAGTAGGCAACCACAATGCGCTGAAGCTATGTCGGTTGCCTATAGGCCTTTTCTTCAAGTGCAGCCATCATGGAAGCACATGTAAATTAATTTTTGTTGTTTCAAAAATTGATAGTTTAATTTCTTAAAACGCAATAAATGAAGAAACATATTACGATTTGGATCAATCTTGAATAATCTCCTTTATATCACTAATAAGTAGGCAACCACAATACGCTGAAGCTTTGTCGGTTGCCTATAGACATTTTCTTCAAGGGCAGCCATCATGTAAGCACCATATGTAAATTAATTTTTGTTGTTTCAAAAGTTGAAAATAATTTTTTTAAACCCAATAAATGAAGATAAAGGTATTGTACTCCTATTTTAATCATAATCAAATAATTTTTTTATTTGTGTATCAAGTAGGCAACGATAATACGCTTGAAGTCGTATCGGTTGCCTATAGTTGTAACCACCATTTTGAAATGTCAGTAATTCAAAAGTTTGGTGTATTTTGTACAACTGAAAAAGAATGTGCTTGATTCTCGTGAAAAATGTCTGTAGTTATGTTATATAGAAGTGATTTTTTACAGTTAAAAATACTGAAATTAGTTTTGTAGTGTTTAAATTAAATGGGGTAAGTTTTAACACTGTTTAAAAGTTAATTAGTCATTAGTGTTTGGGATTAGGCATAGGGTAAAATAAAACGACACATTAATATATATTTATTTACAAACATTTATTAACTAAATATAAAATTTCATATATGTACCACTAGTTAGCATTTTTATGCTAATACCATCTCCTAATTCGATCTCCTTTGGTTCGTCAAAGAAAAAACAAGTCTTTTTAAAATGTATGCTATTCAAAGTCGAATATACAATGTCGTCGTAGAATTGTATATCGTACCACAATAATAAGGCGTTCGTCACTCCGCCTCTAGTGACTATTATGTCTTTGGATTTCTCTCCGTCTCCTTCTAATTGAAATTTCACTGGAGGAGAATGTTCTGTGTACATTAATCGTTCTAAATTTGGATGTTCGTAACCCTAAAATAACAAAATAATTGGCGCCGTCAATAGGATTTATATTTTTTAATCACTTACCGAATATTCATTGATGATGTCGGCGATTTTGAACTCCAAAACGTTTTCATCGTCGACCCTATTACAAAATTCAATATACGGCGAACTTATCAACTGAACCACGATACTGAAACTTTGCGGTATATTTATCGATGTACCTATTTCGCTTTTTTTAAAACAACAGTTCTCCAACGACCCGTCTACGTTGACTGTATCGAAAAAGAAAATGCAGGTCTCTTGGCCGGCCGTTATTTCCAATTCGCTAACAATTATGAAACGTTCTTTCGGTATATGGTTCACCGATAAAACGTATTCGAAAAATGTTTTGTCCGCTTCCGTTTTGATCGGATGGTAAACAGTTGAACAATTGTTTTTTGCTAATAGAAAACCTAGTAGTGGACAAACATTGTTATCGACAACCTTGAACAAAAAAAAATTGTCAGTTGTCAATCGAGAAAAATGAAAATGATAATATTATAAAACCCTTTTGAAAATTACATTGTATGCCTGTGATAAAATGACCTTGCAATGTTTTTAAATAGAGGAGTTCAGTCTAAGGTCAGTGTGGCCAACAAAAAGTGGTTTTCAACTGACAGTTAAGGTCTATCTTTCAAAATTTAAGATTTTTAAATTTTTTTTATCATTGCCAACATCTATATTGCTCTATTGAAATGATGAATACACCCCCGAAGCGTATATCTTGAAATTTAAAATGACTTTTTAGCTGAATACTCAACATATCGGAGGCCAATCATTCTAGGAACTTTTGGCATGTCACCGTTTCATTTCTGTTATCTGTCACTAGTTATGTCAGATGTCAGTGGAAAAAGTAATTAGAAGAATAGAGATACAACTAACTAGAAATGCTACAAAAATCTAATCGAAAATGGTTTGATTCCCAAAAGGAACTTACAGAAGACAATTAAAAGAATATCAACAAATATAAATATAGCTGACATTTGACATAATTAGTGACAGAATAACAGAAATGAAATGGTTACTTGCCAGGGGTGTGTTTATAAACTTACTCCGAGTTACATCTAGAGTTAAGTCACGTGGTTTATGTGGATGAACTCGTAGTGTGTGTTCATAATTACTCTTCGATTTTGTGTTCGATCATAACATAACCTAACCAAACTAAATTATTGTGTTTACATTGTTTTTATTTGTATCTTATTTATTACTTAGCATGAATAACGAAGTGCTTGTTTCGAACGGAGGAGTTACATGTTGGAACTGTTTAATGTTAATTAAAAACCACAATTTCATTCATTGTTCATTGACCTGTCATTTATGTCAGAGTCAAGGCAAACTCTTCCCGGATAGCAGAGTTAACTCCTGAGTCGCATTTTTAAAATTTATAAACGCTCGAGAGTTAACTCTAGATGGCTAATCCATAATCTAGAATCTAGAGTAAGTAAATAAACGATAATCCTTAACTCCGGAGTAAGTATGTGAACGCACCTCAAGAGTTCATACAATTATTGGCCACCGATATGTTGAGTAGGGCTGAGCGATTATCAAAAATTATAATCGATTATATAAAATAATCGATTATTTTCGACTAATCGAATAATCGAAGGTAATAGATTGATCGAAAATAATAGATTAATCGAAAATGATCGATTAATCGAAAATAATAATGGGATCAGGAACGCTAAAGAAAAATATATTCCCATTAAAAACTGAAAATTAAAATATATATTATATCACGATCCCCGATTAATCGATTATTTTCGACTAACCGATTATTTCGACTTTTTCGATTATTGCACTATTTACGATTATTCGACTATTTTCGATTAATTGATTATTTCCGATTAATCGATTATCGATTATTTTTAAAAATATATATCGATTATTTTAGGATTAATCGATTATTTTTAAAAATATATATCGATTAATCGATTATTTTTAAAAATATATATCGATTAATCGATTATTTTTAAAAATATATATCGATTAATCGATTATTTTTAAAAATATATATCGATTAATCGATTATTAATAAAAATATATATCGATTAATCGATTATTTTTAAAAAAATATTTATCGATTATTTTTTGATTAATCGATTATTCTTAAAAATGTATATCGATTAATCGATCACCCTATTAATCAATTATTTTTCGATTAATCGATTATTTTGCCCACCCCTAATCGGTGGTGTATTCATAATTTTAATAAAGCAATATATGTTCGCAATGATAAAAAACATGCAAAAATCTTATGTTTTGAATGGTAGACCTTAACTGTCATTCTTGTCAGAAAAAAACACTTGTTGTTGGCCACACTGACCATAGACTCCTCTATTAAATAACTTACTGTGAGATTTGTGTTCCAAAACTTCTGCGCCAGCGCAGAAACGCAATCGACTAGCTTCTGATCGTTCAAAAACGTCACCACCTCCTTGGAAACCTTAAAACAAGTGTGATTTCCCGCATCAGTTTCCAACAAAGTAACATTCAAACCGCAATCTCTGACAGTTACTTTAACGGTAACAACAGTTCCTTCGACAACTTCAATGGGATGATCCAAACAAACAACGGCTTGTTCCCAACAAGTGACTTGTTCTTCATCAAGTGGATTATTTGTGATGTTAATATTTTCCGTTAAATTCAAATCGAACCAAATCGCGAAAGCGTGCAACTCTCCTTCTTCGATGCATCTCAGCTGGACGATTTTTTCGTGTGAATCGTCATTTAACATTTCAGTGATTTGTTCTAAATTATAAAAATCCAAGTCGAATACTTGGTGGATGTCAGTCATGTATTTAACGTCTCGTTCTAGCAGAGTTTCAGCTTCGTAAGGTTCTAAATCGTATTCTGTTAAGCAGACGTTTTCTAAATTGAGAAGTTGTAGAGATTTTTCGTTCGTCCACTTATGTCGTTTAATCAGATCGTGACAACTTATACCGGTAACGTATAACTTTGCACCACAAGGTATTATTTTGTAATTTTCCTCGGTTCTTAGAACTGTTGATGCATGGTATATAGTTTCTAACGCCCTTTCACCAAATAGAGCACAATCGAAAACTTCTGTTACCAACAAATTGAATTTATCTGGAGGTTCTAAAAAAATATCCCTCAGTAAGTTTATGTTGTTTATTAAATTTTACTTACCCTCGATATCTGTGGAATAACAATGCAGCACTTTAACGTTAGTAACTTCGTTCTTTTTCATAACATCTAAGCACATGTTATACAACTGTTTATTTTCTTCAATAGCTACAATTGAAGTTCCAGGTAACTGGGCTGTTATAAGGCTCAAGAGACCACAACCTGCTCCTATATCTACCACATGCCTGTATCCCTCTTTGATAACAGATTTGATAGCGTTTTCAAATGCCAAGTTTCTGGTTTTATCATTGAGCATTCTAAAATGCCACCTCGGTATTTGGTGCCATTTTACATGCATCAGGTTGATTTCTGCAGGGAGGTAGTTTTTATTTACTTTAACTGCTCTTTCTAGGTACCTTCGCGCTATGTCAATCTCTGATATCCTTTAAAAAAATAAAACTTTTTGGTAAAAAGATTAATGAAAATAAATAAGTAAATAAGCCTAAAATGATGATAAAGGAAACACCTATTTATTAGACTTATAAACATAGCTATTAGTTTTATTTCGTATATACTTACTTGAACATATATGCTCCTAAATTATTAAGAATCACATAATTATCAGGGAAAAGGTTCAAAGCTTGAATGTAACACTTGAGAAGTTCTTCTATGTTTGAAGTTTCTTCCAAAACAGCTCCCATCTTACAAACTAGTTTAGTAAAAACAGTTTGAACGGCAGAAGTAGAGTTAGATGGATCATTTAAACTTTCAAAATAGAGAACAAAGTTTTCGTAAGCTTCAGCATAGTCATTTTTAACACAGGCTTGTTTGGCCTTTTTCAAGTAAAATAGACTGTTATTCTTTTTTTGATGTTCACCTAAACGAGGAACTCTGGATGCCATTTCTGGTTTTTTATTCGTTTGTCGCAACATTTATCTATTTTTTCCTTTTAAAGCCAATCCCAACATTTTTCATTACACTCATTAAATCTAATGATCTGTCACCTCCGACCATTTAAATGTCACTGTCAAAAACAGCTGTCGATAATGTCAGGTGAAAAGCACGCTCCGTTAATATCTTGGATACACATATCTTTTTTCTACGATAATGGAATTTTCAAATAATATGATTATAATAATAACTTCGTTTTGTTTTACTTTTAATTTGGACTATTTGGAGTAGCTTTTAATTGAAAAATGCATTTGTAATCTGAATAAATAATATAAAGTTATAAGTAAGATATACTGAACACACCTTTCAACGGTTTTATCAATATGTCAATTTTGAGTTTGTAAGCCATTTGTAAACGTAAAATTTAGGACCAACTATTTTATTTCCCATTCGTATTATAACATAATCACAGATTACCCATCTGAACATAATTTATATTATGGAAACTGTAATAGATAGCGATACGATACTGGATTTTATATCCGAATCAAGCGGTCAAATGATAGAGGAAATTAACTCATCTTCTGAGGGGTTTGAAAGTGTACTGGACAATTACAAATTTGTAATAAAGAAATTACCAACCATATCGTCAAAATCCGATGTGTTGAGTAAATTTAATTGCAGATTAACGACTATCAATACAGTTAAAGAGATATGTGAGAAAAACGACATTTATCTAAAAAAGTTGAAAGCGAGGAAAGTGAGTTTTCCCTTAAGATTCTTAATAATTTAGTTCAAGTACTAAATATAGTATTTTAGGATGAATTTCACCAAACACTGGAAAAATTGAATCAATGTAATATTGAAGCACAAGAAAAAGTGAGGACTTTGGAACATAAACCATTGAGTAAAGCTAACCAAATAAAAATGAAAAAAAAGAGGTACAATTTAATTATTTATAGATGAATCAATCATATAGCTTTAATTTGTGATTTATTTGTAGAGATAAAATATTAACTTTCAAGTTACTGACAAATACATATTTCTGTTATGAAACCAAAAGTGTCAAGGGATGTATCCTTTACAAAAGTGATCTATTTGATAGTTGAAAAATTGTTTAGAATTTTCCTTACATAGAATGTAGATGTTATTGGTAAAAGTCCAAAAATTGTCAAATGTTTTGATTTGAATCCAAAGAAATTATCCACCATGGAAATAACGGATGCTTTATATGCCACACTAAAAAAAGTTTGTGAAGGTTCTACCATGAAAATTGACGAAGAAAAAATGTGAATCTAAAAAGTATGTTTTATATAAATATTTCTATTAATAAGTAAAAGCTTTAATACAATTCAAATTTGTTTGGAGAGAGTTTTTGTCGTCCTATATATTCTGTAAAGTTCTGCTATTTAAAAATTAACAATATATTACTTTATTGAACAAAATATCACAAAAAAATCTCATTTAATCAGATTATTTAACAAAAATATTAAACTTATGAAGTATAGTCACTCCAGAAGCAAAAGTAAATGCTATCATAAACAATCCACAAATAAGCAATGTTAATATAGACACTTGGAAGAATAGAGAGTACAAAACGTACAACCAACCTGCAAAAGAAAATACAATTAATCACTCATAAGACTATTAATAAATTTCACGTTTTTACCCTTGGTGGATAAAGCGTTGCTCAGATCTAATATCATTTTGAGCGGCATCAAGGCTGTTGCAGTCACGAATGGCAATATGACAACACAAATACTAATAACTACTATTAAAGTTGTTGTTGGTCGTTCTGCACCAAAAGTCCTTAAACATGTTCGAATGAGTCTGGTACATCTTAGGATGAGACCTGGAAAAATTAGTATTTTGTGAGCCTCTGCAGGAATTAAATCTGACACTTGATTGTTTTGGCATTTAAAATATAAATTTTAAAGTTGTCATAACCTCAAAATAAATATATTGGTTTTCAAGATATTTTGGCTGAAAAGTACCTACCTAGAATTAAATTGAGCAGGTATTTGAATGTGTTGAACATTTTTTTATTTTATTCATATTATATTGAATATCTAGGTGTAAAAGCAGGTTAGTCCCATCATAAATGATGACACTAAACATCTTATCTAAAATAGATATAAATAAAGCACTTCTTATCTGTTCTTATCTATATGTAAATAAATAGTTTCAAAATAACCTATCATTTCCGTTTTTTTTTAATAGATTTTAAACAGTTTAAAAAGTAAAAGTATTTATATTTAAAAGTATTGGTTTTGAATAAATGGATTTTTGAATATTTCAACTACTTTTATATTTATTGTTTATAAAACTGAAGACTTCACTTTGGGCTCATTAAGCTGTTAACAAATTACAAGAGATGTCCAAAACTTTGTGATCTTGCAGACTTCATGAAATCATTAAATATCTTGAAAACTACAAATTGTTTGATACGTAAAGGTTATTCGTTTTTCACGTGAAAAAAAATTGAATAAAAATTGCTTCAAATGTCAGTGGCGTTAAAAATGGAAGAGGAAAGGTAACATATTCTTCCAAATGTACACCACTGGATCAAAAATTGAAAAATATTTTCCCATCAAAATATGCCCTTCTACATTTAAAAAGAACCTGCCGAATGTCAAAACAATTTATTCATCCAATCCAAAGTTATAGAATTAAAACATTCAATTTTTCAAAACTTTAACACCCTGTAATTCAAAAGTAAAGAGGCTGGACCCCTCAATCCTTATATCATTTTGTCCAATTTTACGAGAGTTATCTACATGCAAACGTTGTAGGTGTCATTTGAAAACACCCTGTATTTTTCATGGGTCGAAAGTACCCAAATTTGAGATTTTTTGAACTTTAAAGAATTCATATCTTTGGAAATATCAACTTTATCGTGAAAGGTCACAGGACCTTTTTAATTGGTATTTCAAAAAAGAATATAAAAAAATTTGTCCGGTTAAAAATCTACAATTCCTTGCAATTGTTTAAACAATATGGCACCGGGCTGCCCCATGGCAACATGCATTTATATTATCAGTAGGACAATTTGAAGAGTATTGTATCAAAAAATTGAGGTAGAATAGTTTTCAGTGATTTACAAGAGTCTCTATTTCGAACAGAATTACCTCCAATTTCTCTATTCTAGAATCTTAATACTTTTGGAACTTACTTACCAATAATTGTAATCAAATCCATCATTTAATAAATAACGAGCTGCAACTAACATTTATAATTTTGTTAATAACAAATAATTATTTCCTCAAATCGGAATTTGATATTTCTTATCAAACTTCATATGTAAAACACGTTAATTCAATTAAAATTACTTAAATTTAATTGAAGTTATTTTTAAAGTAAACATTCCATGTCTACCGATACAGGGTGTCTTGAAATTTATTTGAAGGTAGAGGTATCAAATCCATTGTTTCCCCTATGGCCTGAGGATTATTTATGTCCAAGTATTTTTGCATTATGCCCCCCATTTTCCCAAGAAATTTACCAACTTTACTACAGTTAATGAAACATGTTGATATAAAATTTATTTTTATTTTGTACTTCGTTAAATATATTAGAATATACAATTAATACATTGAATTTGAGAATAAAAAAAACTCTTTCCTTAACTTGTGAATTAACCAAAGTAAAGGGCAACAGTGCTTGAGAAATGCATCATGTACCTTATATCTGTCACCAAAACTATTTACAACAAAAAATTATATCACTTCACTGCATATTATCAACAACACTGCACATAACTCTGTCCAAAATATAGCAAGGGTCTTGGCTGTTTTCGTAGCTGTCTTTTTTTTCACTATTCATCAACATATCGGTATCTACCATAATTTTCGAGTCTAAATCCATGGGCTCGGGTAAGTTTTGAATAGCCTGTTGTAGTATGTCCATTACTTTGTCTAAATGCTTTTGAAATCTTGAAACAAATTTATGTAATTTTCATGCAAAAATTGGTATTTCCTACAACTTACCTGTTAGCAGTTTCTATCCTTTGTCTCTTTTGCAATTCCATCATTACCCTTAACGTTTCTCTGGCTTGGTGTGGTCGAAATTCGTTTAATAAATGATGTATATGAATAAACAATAAACTTAAATCTTCTACTTTTTCTGCTCTGCGTGGCGAATCTGGACATTTTACTAACAAATCCAATAGATCTAAGAAATTTGCTAACAGAGATTGATTTAATTTCTTTAATTCTCGTCGTCTATCAAAGTGAAGAGGATATAACCTTTTGATTCCCTAAAAATATGGTATCCAAAATGAGCCACCTCATCTATAGAAGGTAAGGGATAGTTAGTTGTATACAAAATCTATCTCACCTGACTTTCAAGTGGTCTGATAATATTTTCTTCTGTATTAAAGGCATTTCCAAACATATGATAGGTATCTTGAATTGGGGGTGGTGGTTTTGGGGCCCTACCACGTCGAATAGCATCATCTGCGTATTGATTTACATATTGCATCGGAGGAAGAGGCAAAGAGCTAACTTGGATAGCGTCTGAGCTTGCCATTTTGATTAGTATTATAAGTACGCTTTATTTACCTAAAAAATAATTTGTAAACACCCTGATATCACTGTCAAATTAAAGATAACCAAAAAGTTTTAAATGACAGATGACAAGTATTTTTTAATTTGATTTTAGTGATAGCAGCGACACTTCAAGCATGGGGAAGAACTAACAACAACGTTATGTGCATAGAGAAATATATTTTGTCTATGGTTATGTGACATGATTGACGTACATGACATTGAAATAAACTTTCCTAACCTACAAAATTTACAAAAGTAGGTAAGAAATAAATTAGAATGCGATTGCTTGTGTATTTAAATTATTATTAAAAAAATTCTCACGAACAATGGTTGTGGGATGCAGAACAAGCCGACTGTTAAAAACTACGAAGACTGTAACGCCAAAATTGTTTTTTTCATCGTTTAGACCCTTCTTCAAAAATAGCTCAAATTATTTGATAAGAAACGTACTTGGCGTAAGATGTAATCAACTCAATCCTTTACTAGATGTTTATTGTGGCTGTAGATATTTTGCTGTGGACTATTTTCAATCAAGTGACACCCGAACAACGTTTAGCAAATTATCACCACAAGAGGTGAGTCTTTGAATTCATTTTATATAATTGGACATGTGGGTAATTAAACACGTTATAGCAACAATAAAAGTTTACTTGTATTAAGCAATTATTTTACAATACATACTATAAAAATACTAAAACTCCAGCATAAAAGATTTAAATAGAGCATCCAGAATCTGATATATATGACAGTGTATCAGAAATAGTTGTATTAACATAACTCAAACCGCTGGAAATAGCCTCGATTGTATCATTATCAATAAATCCTTCTACAAATTCTACAATCAACACTGCAGCAGCAATTACTGTAGTTCTAAACAGCTCGATCATAACTAGGTAAGGTGAAATGGTAGTACAAATTGATCCTATTACGAGGGTTAATACTATGCTTAATACTGCGCTTAAAATTGAGGATAACAATGTGGAATCATCATCAGATGACACTGCTGTTGTTTCCAAGTCTCTTTGTAATCGGATGAGACTATCTATAGCAACATCTGTATTTCTCTTGTGAATTGTGTTGCTGTTTACACATTGCACTGCAAGCACCTGTAAATATATACATAATAATGAAATTACATGATTCATCACATAGAATTAGTGCTAACTAGTAGTAATTATAATTATAAATTTATTAATTAGAAGCTCTACAATAAATACTTACAGCAAGTACTACTACAAGACTTAATTTAAACATTGTTTTACACAACTATCTTTTCAATGAAAATAATTTCGTAATACGAATGTTTTAATAATAAAATTTTATCTTGAAAGCTTTTCATGAAACTGAAAAGGGATTAAGAACTTGTACCAACCGACGTCATACAAAAGAATTACAAACTGTTTGATATTGTATTAAAGTTGTAGACATAATTTTTAATCACATTTCTGCGAACTTGGCATTCACTTGTCACTCATACAATGTAAATATAAATATGTACAAAGTATTGTTTTTGTCATTTAAAGACATTTTTGTGGAATGTTATTATGGAAGCTTTGGAGAAAAGGTGACACAAATGATAATTCATAAATTGTTCAGCAAACACTTTCTAAATTTTGGAAAATGTTAGGTTAGGTTCTATTCTATTTGTGTGAAAATGTTAGGTTAGGTTCTATTTGTGTGAAAATGTTACAAATGTGTTATTGTTCTTCTAACATTTATTTGAATTATGATAAAAAAGAAAGGCATTAAAAGAGATATTTATTGGTGAATTTGTACTTTATGAAAAAGAACTGGTCCCTATCTTACACAACTAAAAGGGCACAATAGATCTTTTAGGTCTCAGTGAATGTCCTTCCAAAATACATTTGACAACTAGACAATCAATAATATTTTAAAGACTGCAAAAAATGTGTTGGTCTACTTGAATAAAATTTCCTTTGGATTTGGATAGAAAAAAAAGCAACTAATAAACAATTTTTTATTAAAAAACGATACATTTTGTAAGCTTAAAACAATGATAAACTACTCTTCATCAATTTGGTCAAGTAAATCATTTAAAAAGGAAATAATTTGACTCTGTAATTTACTAATGGTCTCAACAATCATTGTAATGAAAGAATTATAGATACTGTTAGCAATATTATCAAACGGATTATTAGTAGCCTCCTTCGAAAGAGAGGTAACAACAGTTTTAGCATATTCTATAACTGTGTTAATAGTTGTATTTACAGATGGTATAATAGTTTGAACAAAAACATCAGAAATAACCGATCTAGATTGTAAATTAACAGATCTAGTTTGTAAATTTGAAGATCTAGCTGTTTCTGTATCTTCAGTAGTGTTACTTGATCCACTAAAATAGTCTAAAGCTGTATTAATTTCTGATTTTATATTGGTTAAAAATGATACACTGGTTTCTATAACAAAGTTGATACTATTCATTAAAAATAATGGTATAGGATCTGTGGTATTCGTAGGATCCATGTAGTATAAAAACAGTGATTCTGTGAAATTACTAAAAAAGTTATTCAAACCAGTTTGAAGTGGTTCAATTACCAAAACTTTTAAAATGTTCTGTAAAGTATTGAGCGGAAATATTAAATCTCGTTTCCCTCTTAACCCTACTTTTAAATCGTCAATATCATCGAAACTAATCTCACGATCTACTAAGATCATATTGAACAAGCTGGTTAAATTATTTTTCTTTTTATCGATCAAATCACCGAGTTGTTTATTTTCGAATTTATTCTTAATGCAATCTCCCAATATTTCGGTGAAAACATTTCTATTTAATTTAAGTCCGTTTTGGGTTGGTAGGAAAACTTCGGCACCAGCTTGGGAGTTTAATACTTCCAAAACGTTGTCACCGGTGTATGCTACAGATAAATCTCTGTTTTTTAGAAAACAGTCTTCAAAAATATTGAATTTCGCCAAAGACGACTTTAAGTTGACTGAAATTATCTGAAAAAAATGAGGTGGATACTTTTTTTTTCAAGATAAAATATCAAATATGACATGATATAAATTATCATAATTAAAAATAAAAATCTACTTACTACTAATGTCAAATCTAATAACTTCATCTTGGACGATCTTTGTTATCTGATATACCTACATTTAGTTGTAGATTGGTTTTGTTGAACATTATACGAAATGTAAATACGTGAATTTTTGTTACAATCATTATTTAAATATTAAAGTATTATCATTAGATGTTTTTAAAGGAAAAATAATACGACATCTGATTCCAGTGAATTCGTGAAATATTTGTAAATACATCTAGTTGTTTGGATAATAATTTTTAAAAATGTATGCAACCCTCCGAACAATAACAAACAAATCCACAGTCAGCTGATGGGTTTAAAAATTTCTCGTAAACTTTCACATTTAATAACAATTAAGAAGTGGTATATTTTACAATATTTATATACATGGCAGCGAGAAAGTCTGGCACCAAGTCATTTTCTTTGAAAAGAATTATATAATTATCAAAGTTCGGTTGTATTCTTCTTTTTTTTTGGCAGTTCCTCTTAAAAACGAAGAATACAATACTGTATTGTACATAACCCTAAAATTTGATAATTATATTATTATGTTTATTATTTTCAAAGAAAAAGACTTGATGCCAGATTTTCTCGCTACCCTGTATACCTTTTACAGTTGATTAATGCCTATTTGGTTGCTTCAATTCCATAGGCGTAGATGATACACTTTTATTAAGGATTTCATGTCGTGGAAATAACTTTCAGACTGTATAACTTTATTAATGATCAAATTTAAGGAGCCAAATAATGTTCAACATTTGGAGTAATTCTTCCTTCGTGGAACAGTTTAGAGATAAATGACACATCTTGATGGTTTTGCAGTAATAACAGTTTAAAAGCAACATGTGATACATTTTTGGAAACATTGCTATATCTCTCTGATGCATTTGAAGGATACTCTAACTAGTCCCATAAACAAAACTACATAGCTAAGTATATATATTTTATTGAGAAATGACACCGAGTATATTGTTAATAAAAGTAGCTATACTGCTAGCAAGACTGCAACTTATTGTAGGTATAGATGAAACCAGACTGTTTAGTGAAGTATTAACAATCCCAATCAAGCTAATAAAAGTGTTAACGTATGTAGCGGCTGCAGTTGTTAAAATATTCGCTAGTGCAGTCAAACCAGAGGTTAGTACGCTTACAATGGTAGACTGTATTGATAATACCATATTTGAAATTGTAGTAATTGATGTACATACAGAATCGGAAGTTTGAGTTATATCAGCTTGTATGATTGACAGGTTTGTAAATGTTTTCGATTGAAGTTGGTTGACGTTTTTATTGCTCGAAGTTACCCAATGTGTGTTGAGGATAATCTGGAAGATAAATATTTGTTTGATTATTAATTAAGACACGTGGTTTTATAACAATTTAAATTCAATAAGTCCCAAGTTAATATAAATCTAAGCCCTCTTATTTAATAATACTTACCAAACAGAAAATTATTTTCGGTAACATTTTTTGTCACAAGACCACTAACAATCTCTTGTAAAGTACTTGCTGTGAATACGATTCATATTTAGGTTGCATTAATGCTATTGCTCCATGAGAAATATCAGATAAGATATGATTTTAATATTAAAAGATAAATTAATGTTTTTAAACAAATTGGCCCTTTTTTTTTACTTTGTATCAGTAAAGTTGTAATTCTAAACCAGGAGGCAAAAGGCAACTTCCTATGTTGTCCTTGAACAGAAAGACAGGGGCACTGTGCCTAGAAATCTAGAACATAGATAAAAAAATAATTATAGATGGGAAACTGACCCGTGGCGCCCTCTATCTATTTGTACGGGTGGCGCCACCTTGAGGTCCCGTCAGTACCTCAACACAAATGATGGTTGTGAACTTCGCTAACAGCCGTAAAAGAAGATTCCTGTATAAATTACTGTAATTTTACGTATATTGCAAAATGACAGGAGCGGGTAAACATACAACACGGCTCTTTCAACTGCGCATGACTCAAGACTTGCTCAAGATGTGAAAACGTGGTTAAAACTACATATTCCACCCACCACGTCAAATTTAGTAGTTGAGGTGCGCATGCGTCCAAGCAGCCCGGGCTTGGGCCTGGGTTTTCTTGTTTGTTTTTTAGTTTCTTATTTCTTATTTTCTGATATTTCTATACATAATTACACTTTGATCAACCGGGTTTGGGCCTGGGTTTTCTTGTTTTTTTTAGTTTTTTATTTCTTATTTTCTGATATTTCTATACATAATTACACTTTGATCAACCGGGTTTGGGCCTGGGTTTTCTTGTTTTTTTTTAGTTTTATATTTCTGATATTTACATATTTATTTCAATATTGTTGTTACTACTAAATTTGGCAAATTCTTGAGTCATGCGCAGTTGAAAGAGCCGTGTTGTATGTTTACCCGCTCCTAAAATGGTCCATTTTTGATATTTCATTTAGTACTACTACTACTACTACTAAATGTGCAGGCGAGCCTTGTCCTG
>CAJUYH010004990.1:32960-44090 GCA_910591685.1 Galerucella tenella
TCCATCCTTTCTATGTGCCCTAAACACTGAAGTCTTCTTGATGTAATAGTTGCATCTATTTTGGGTTCACAATAAATGTTATATAATTCTTCGTTAGTCCTTCTCATATACACACCTTCTACTTTTTTTCCTCCCAGAATTCTTCTCAACATTTTCCTTTTTAATCTAATTACACTTTCTCTTTGTTTTTTGTTTAAAACCCATGTCTCACAACTATACAATATCGTAGGCTGTACAATCTTAGTTTTGATTTCCTTGAGACAGATGCTTTGACCGGACTAGGTGATTTATTGCTCCTGCACTTTTGTTAGCTTTCATGATTCTATTTTTAATTTCCTTTTCTTCACTACAATCACTATTTAACAGTGTTCCTAGATATATAAACTCTTCCACATATTCAAATTCGATGATGATGATGATGATTTCACCCAAATCCTTCTCTGTTCTTGAAATTATGGCCATATCGTGTTTGAGTTTAGTTGGTTTTGCTTGAAAGTTATTTTATTTGTTGAGCTTGCATATTTAATAATATATAATTAATATAGGTTAATAGTTGTTGGATAATTATTGATCTTGTTTATTGTTTTCCCTCATTGGTATTGTCAACTGTCAATTGTCGTGGACATGCCACGGGAACTGTTTTTTACGTTCTTCTTTTTTAGCTCCACATTCCGCGCAAATAGATTGGCATATGTCATCGGCTGCGTATAGTAGCTACGATACCCAACCTTGGCTGTTGTCTTTTGCGCATAGAATTTTAAATCACCAGCCGGAAGTTCTGACTCTTATCGATTTTAGAGAATCGCCTTTCCGTCAAACGGCGCCAAAGTATCTAAGAGCAATTTTGTACAGATACAAATATACAGGATGGAATCAAAGGTAACCGTAAATATTTTACTTAATTTTTTGTTTCTACTAATACATTTTTAGGAATCAAATACCTTGGTGGAATCGTGAAAAGATCGTGGAATATTTACCGGTGGTTACGAAAGATTCTCCTTTCTTATTAGATTATTTGAAAGCTAGGAATCTATTGCCGATAACTTCTAGAGTTGACGTCAATCCGTTGTGGAAGCAACTCTTGGATTTCATCCGGTATATCATCAACCATTTAGAAGCGACTTTATTGTTTTGGTCGGTACTTTCAGCTGGTTTCGCCATCATTTGTACGACTTCGTCGTCTGGTAAAAAATAATTTACCAAGTTTTTTGTTATTTTCGGATACAGAACTAAAATTAAGCATAGACCTGGTTGTGTTATTTTTTAACATGTTTTCGTTTTGTTTGATTTTAGTTCTGTAATAGAGGAGTTCCGTCCAAGGTCAGTGTGGCCAACAAAAAGTGGCTTTTTCTGACAAAAATAACAGTTGAAGTTTACCATTCAAAACATGAGATTTTTGTATGTTTTTTTAATCATTGCAAACATCTATAATGCTTTATTAAAATAAAAAATTATGAATAAACCCCCAAAACGTATATTTTGAAATTTAAAATGACTTTTTAGCTGAATACTCAAGATATCGGAGGCCAACAATTCTAGGAACTTTTGGAAAGTCACCATTTCATTTCTGTTATCTGTCACTGACAATTGACATAACTAGTGACAGATAACAGAAATGAAATGGTGACTTTCCAAAAGTTCCTAGAATTATTGGCCACCGATATGTTGAGTATTCAGCTAAAAAGTCATTTAAAATTTCAAGATATACGCTTTGGGGGTGTATCAATAATTTTAATAAAGCAATATAGATGTTTGCAATGCTAAAAAACATGCAAAAATGTTAGGTTTTGAATGGTAGACATTAATTGTCATTCTTGTCAGAAAAAAACACTTTTTGTTGGCCACACTGACCTTGGACTGAACTCCTCTATTTTATGGATTAGAGGAGATTTTGGTTATTTTTTATGTCTAGAATATCATAGAAACTTTGTGTGTGAATGCCAAGTTATCATCGTCGACTGAAAGATCTTTATTGTTTGGTATCTAGGGAGTTCTTTAATATTTTGACGTTTTTTAGTCGAAATATATAGTGTGTATTGAAATGGGAATTTCTATATTATATATTTTTGTTTAATATGTATTTTAGCAAGTCCTGTAGATATTTGAAACGTCTAATTAACACCGTATTTTAAAAAATACATTACTTATTGTAAATATGCATTTGAAACAAAATATTTTTTATTTTGACGTGTAAAATTTATATTATGCAATTATCTTTCAGTACAATTCATTGTTTGTATTTAATTTTTTTAGCTTTCTCATATATCTTTTTTGTTATTGTGAAGAATTTTAAATATAAGTATTTCTTTTTAAAAAAATAAATGAAGTAATGCACATTATATTGTTTTTATTGTACATTCGTTTTTTATTCCTCTTACGTGTTTAAAAAGTAGTTACAGTGTCCGTTTCCTTTCCATTCCCTGGTAGTTCATATCACGCTTTGTAGCTGAATAATATCGCTGATACAGACCAACCTTAAAAAGAAGAAAACTAGTATGACAGTATTGAATTGACATTGACAGTTTAAACTACGACCATCCAAACAAAATCACACACCAAATCCATTTATTATTAGTTAAACCGCACATAAAATGGATTATACAAGTTTATTATAAGCTGACCAATTTACAAATTAAACTTTTTCCAATATTTTGGATTCGCAACTTTGTGAAATGTGCTTGTGCCAATGCTAGAAGAATTTATTTGATGGAAACTAACTAAATAATCTTTTTACAATCAATTAATAGTATCATCTCTCGATCTTATACATGCTTATATCAACATTGTCAAAACTAAAATTTGTCACTGTAAGAAACTGCAATCACGGATTCATATAAATTCTTGAAGCCCTATGGGGGTTGATATTAGCGCAGTCCCTTCAGGGCTGCTACAGCAATGGGAAATTGTTTTAACAGCTGTCTGCCGAACCAGTCTAGTGCTGCAAGAGCTCTTAGGAGTTTTAACATACTTGATAATGAAAGTTCCGCCGTTGACTTTGCGTTTCTTGTTGAAGAGGTAATCATAAGATACTCAAAGACTTAGAGAATATTAACACTTTATATTTCAGAATGCTTCTACTGCTAGCGAGGAAAAGAGGTAAATTTCCATTATTGCTGTTTTTATTTATACTAACATTGATTGCTAATTAATTTATATTAACTTTTTCATGCTTCCTCAAAATCAGAAGTTTTCTGTCTCGATTATTTAAAAAGAGAACAAATAAAAAGGTAATTTAACTACATTTGATAAACTAATTTACTTGAAAAAAAAATTAATTTAAACAGAGACCAGTACTTCAGTTGGTTGATGGTATACGGAACACTCAAATTGCTTCTGGCTACAGTAGACTTTCCGAATCCCAGAGACTTCCATCCACAGGGTGAGTCTATTTAATCAAACTTAATTATTTTAGGTTATATTTATTTTTTGTACAGATCTTGTACCAGTAGAGATATACAATTGCAATATCTCGATGCACGAGCTTTGTTACAACGAACTGCCACCTCCACACCTGCTAGCAGCTTAGATTTGGAGTGGGAGCATGAAACTTTACCAATTTCTATGATTCACGATCCTTCTGGTAGTTCGTGGTAAGTTGTCTACTCTCAAACTTACAAAATATGTTTTATCATTTCCATTTTTACCAAGGACCGCATTACCAGAAGATGTATCGTGTCACAACACCACTTCTAACACTCACAATTCCGAAATGAACGTAAACGTTAGTGATTCAGATTGGTCGAGAGTTTCTTCCGCCAATTCCCTTGAGTGGGACAATGTCCAGAATTCCATTCAAGCTGGCTGTAGTCCGCCTCTGTCGGAATTGGACACAGATACGCAGTTTTTGTTGGGTGAGATCGAGAGGTTGACCAATAAGACTTTAGAAGAAACAGGTAAGGAATTGTTCAGTTGATTCTAAACGTGTACTTTTTAAAAGAAGTGTTAATATTAATTTTCAAATGGGCTTTGATTAGTTAAGGATGTAGTAAAGTTTTTTCTTGGGGATTTTTTATTTGCTTTGATTACTAATTTGAAGAGCGAAATTTTGATTGGAATTTATTTTGTTCTGCCTATATACAGGGTGTCCCATGACGAGTTAAAAATATCTGTATATGGCAAAATACTTATAGGAGAATCATGAAAATTTCTACGTTTGGGTTTTCGGATGCGATATTTTTAACTAAAATATTTTCAAAGATGGCAGACTTCCGGTTCTACCGGAAGTCGACTGTAACTTTGTTATTTTGAATAGAACACCCTGTATATTAATACATTTTTGAAATCTACGTAAAATTTTAGTATAGTTTTGTCTGAAAACTTTTTTCGAAAAATACATATTTTTTGAGTTATTAATTTTTTTGTAAAAAATTTGACGGTTGCAGACCCTTACAAATTATTTTTTTAAGAGGATACCCTTATAGATATGAAAATGGTTTCTGTTTGGATGCTTTTAGCAAGGCCAGACGTATTTGAATCTATGTTGGAAATTTTTTTATTTTATACAGGGTGTGTATAAAAAGTGTTCAAAGTTTGACTTCTTAAATATCAAATTTCTTAATTTTTTTATATAGAACCACCCAGTTTTTTCTATTTCAATGCATTCAGGGGTAAAAAATAAGGCAAATTCATGTATACTGGTGGTTCTATTTAAAAAAATTAAGAAATTTGATATTTATGAAGTCAAACTTTGAACACTTTCTATACCCGCCCTGTATAAAATGAAAAATTTCTCAACACAGATTCAAATAGGTCTGACCTTGCTAAAAGCAACCGAACAGAAACCATTTTCATATCTTTAAGGGTATCCTCTTAAAAAAATAATTTGTAAAGGTCTGCAACCGTCAAATTTTTTACAAATAAATTAATAACTCAAAAAATATGCATTTTTCGGAAAAAGTTTTCAGACGAAAGTATACTAAAATTTTACGTAGATTTCAAAAATGTATTAATATACAGGGTGTTCCATTTAAAATAACAAAGTTACAAAGTCGACTTCCGGTAGAACCGGAAGTCTGCCGTCTTTGAAAATATTTTAGTTAAAAAGATCGCATCCGAAAACCGAAACGTAGAAATTTTCATGATTTTACTATGAGTATTTTGCCATATACAGATAGTTTTAACTCGTCGTGGGACATCCTGTATAAGTTGAATTTTAAAGGTCGATATTTTTTTGTAGGAGTCTCAATAAGAGGTAAGAGTATTTGTTACATTTTAATAGAAGGCCCTACTCACATAGAACCTAACCTAACATTTTTTTAAAATATAAAATACAGGTTAGCGAGAAAGTCGGGCACCAAGTCTTTTTCTTTGAAAATAATAAACATAATAATTATCAAATTTTAAGGTTATGAACAGCATTGTATTCTTCGTTTTTAAGAGGAACTGCCAAAAAAACGAAGAGTTCATGTGTTCATAACCCTAATATTAGATAAGTAATTATATGTATTATTTTCAAAGAAAAATACTTGGTGCCTGACTTTCTCTCTGCCCTGTATATACAGTATTCTATTTATAAAATGCGACAGTGTATAAAAAATATGATACTTATATCTCATTAAAAACTATACTTTACATCCAAAACAATTTTATACATAATGCAATGTGTAAATGGGCCTATATGAATAGATAATAATTTATATTAAAATAACAAATATAAAGGATATTTATATATTATGCATAAAAGGTTGTACCAGTGTATTTTTCATGAAATAGGTTATGTGGTATTGGTTATTTGGCACATAGAGTAAAAATTTTATTTTATTTTTCAAATTTTTTTTTGATCTGGTATAGCCCTAATGAATTAAATGAATTTGTGATAAAAAATTTAGAATAATACTAAGAGGGTCAAGGAGGTCGACTAAAAAGAATATTGATTCGCAGGTTGTTATATTTTTATAGAAGTGTCCTTTGTTTACGAAAATATTTTTTGTTTATTCCAAATAGAAATATTTACTGTCTGTTATTCTTTTATTAAAAAAAAACATATACAGGATGGTCATTTCAAAATGGTTATAAGTAATGGGATCCTAGAAACAATAATTTTATATAAAATGAATTGAATTGGGTAAAAGTCAAGGGCGTAGTCAGGATTTATAACAGGGGGAAGGGGCAAACCATGGACGTCCAAAATGTAAAATTTTAGGATAATAAGAAAAGGCAAATGAAAACAAAACTTTTAGATTTTAATTATACTTACACTTTTCTTGGGATTAATCTTAATTCATCCAAAACTTTTTTCACTATGCAGTTTTGATTTTCCTTCAAAAATTTTCGATGCATCAAAATTTAAAAATTATCTAATTTTTGCTTCCAAGGGGGCAGTTGCCCCTCCCTGTCATTCGTTGGCTACGTCCATGGTAAAAGTTGCATTTAGGTATATAGAATTATTTACAAATTTTTAATAGCCATCCCGTATATACATTTTGACAGCTTTTAAATATTATTGTTGAGAGCGTCTTTAAAATTTTTCAATATTATAGGATGTACCAAAAATGAGATTTTTGGACATTTCTGTAATGTCTCGCTACAGGGTGTACTATCTTCTTTCGTAATAAAAATTAGGAAATAATTTTGCAAAAAATAAAGTCAAAATTGAATAAGACTGTTGCAATTCCATATTTGACAGAGTTCTTGAAATAATGTGGTTAATATAATCTGTTTTTCTTTTATCAGATCTAAAATTAGTATGGATGTTTGGAAAAAAAATAAGTCATTAAGTAATATACACTGTGGCCCGAAATAAAGGAGTACATTTTTTAATTGGGAATATTTTTTTTGTTTTTTGGGCGATTTATTTTCTTGTTGCAGGGCTAATAACCTAACATGTCCACAACATGACTGCAAATTTGGAAGCAAAAATAATGTACAGGGTCGGACTTATAAAAGTTACTAAACTGTTTTCGTAAATGTTTTATTTGTTAAAATATTATTTAATAAAAAAATGGTATCTCGCGAATCCGGTAATTTCGGAAAATTTCCTTTTCACTGAAGACAGTTTTCATTTGCAACGAGCTCAGATGCACTGTTATATAATTTTTCTTATAAGTCCGACCCTGTACATTATTTTTGCTTCCAAATTTACAGTCATGTTGAGGACATGTTAGGTTATTAGCCATGCAAAAAGAAAATGAATCGCCCGAAAAACAAAAAAAATATTTTCAACTAAAAAATGTACTCCTTTATTTTGACCCACAGTGTAGATAGATATAACTAGTTCCACCCAAAAGTGGTTGTGTTTTTACTATTGATTTTGTTGCAATAATAAGATGTGTTAACGAGTAGATTTTATGTAATAAAATAGATACTCACACCAAAGATTGTATATACACTATATATGTAACGTTAAGATGTATTTTTTTTTTTTTTTGAAAATAATGGGGATGTTAACCAAATATTTAATATTTTGTTGTATGGTGATGAAATATTCAATTTGGGGTAGCTAAAAATTGAAAATTAACATACTTTTACTTTATAGCTTGATATTTCCATTGTCTTTCGATTGGAAGGTATTAAACTATGAAGTATAAGTTGTTGCACTCTGTATACATATTAGAAAACGTCCTCATCCATTGACATTTTATTAACTAGCAGACGCATTGGTGAAATGTATTTGAGAACTTTCTTTTCACCCATATAGAAATTGAGAGAGATATTTTGATTATTAAAAGTTGGTAGATCTTGAAAGTATTCTAAATGAATATATGTTATGTGCTAATCACTTTCTCATCTTAACCTTCACTACTTAGTCTCTTGACATCGAGCAATAAATCCTGCAATCTAAGGCATGTCTGTTGATGCCAAATCTATTTACTTCCTGCTATCCAACTCAAGTCTGCCACCACCTCCAGGTGGTCTGTTTCCAAAAGCAATTCACATCTCACTTAGTTTATCCCACTTTCCCTATCTTTATTTTAAATTTTCTTCCTATTCTGGGTCGACAGCAATAAGATTCCTATAATATATTGATATATTTCTTGCAATTTATATTGCTCCATGTCAAGGGGCTTTTCACAATTTTTCCATTGCATAACTTTTGAAAGCAATCATTATATTTCAACGCTATTACAAATACATTTCATGCTACACATATCATTGAAATAAAAACTGTAAAAGGGTATGGACTTTTATTTTCGACTCCTTAAAAAATACAACCTATAAAAATGGTTTGATATCGAAATTTGTATAACAGGAAAACTCATTTGCTAGATTATTTTTATGTCTAGGTTCAAATTTGTTTTTCCTTAGATCTAAAAGCCTTTTAGCCATATCTTCCATTATAGTGCCTAAAATAATTTACATTGAGCTATGTTAAAAAATTAATACCCAACATACCTGTACACAGAAGTATTTTATTTTTGGTCAGAAATCTTATAGTAATTGCAGTTTTTGTGAGACATTCGTCAGAAAGAAAAGGTGGATCTGCTAATACTATATCGTAATAATCTGACTTTTCTCTAGGTATACCCAAAGGTGATTTATAATCATAGAATACATAATCACTTCCATAAGCTGAGAATCTTCTATCATATTCATAAAGCGTAACTAAAACAAAGAAACTTTGAGCTTTAAATAATTCACCTTGGATCTCTTACTTTCACAGTCTTTTCCCGCTTCTGCTTTCATTTTTTTATATAAAGATGGACAGGATACTAAAGCTATCTTTCCACTATTATTTACAGCATTTAAGGCTATTTTTACTAAAGTATCTATTGTTTTATCGTCATACCAAAATTGGCTTAATTGCTGAAAACGAATTACTAGTTATCTCAGGTTTTTTAAGTAATAATTATAATATTACCCAATCTTCTTGGAATAAACCGATTTCTTCATTACTTAAATTACTAATCTTATTTTCACGTTCTTCTTGTTCTTTATAAAATTCTTGTAGTACTGCAAAAGTTTCTGCAGATAATTGAGGTGCATCTTCATCATTTTCTCCACATTCTGACATTTTAATAAAAAAGTGAGGTTAAATTTTTATCTCTTCAACTGTCACATTTTGTATTCCATAGATATTTTTCTGCTAATGTTAAACAGAGATAGATACAGATCTGTGATCAGTTGTTTACGGTCAGTGACATATGTCAGTGTCAGTGTGTCCGATTGTGTGTAGTTCTGTAGATTAACTACATTAATATTTTGTTCAGTTTTCGTCAAAATTTATTATAGTTTTATCAATATGAGATTTTATTTAGTTGAAATACAATTTCGTAATAATTTTTTCGATTACTTTCACTAAACTGGTTGAAGTATAGTTAAAATTGTTTAAGAAGCAACTACAAATATAAGCTATTTTTAAACAGAATTAAGTGAACTCAATAAAAGCTGAGCACAATGCATTCAAATTGCAAATCAGTCTTCAGAGATGTATACAATAGACAATATAATTATAAATTTAATAATCTGTATAGAACAGCAAAAGGTAAGTCGTACATACATAATTTGTAATTTTTTCTATCTTTAGTCCCCCTTTTGCAAATTTTAGACGATGAAAGCCTTCTTCAAAGATTAGGTTTACTTAAAAAGTTACAAATTCATCACGGTTGTGTAAATACGATCTGTTGGAATGATACAGGAGAATATATTCTTTCTGGTTCTGATGATCAACATCTAGTCATAACAAATGGACATAATTATAATGTATTAGCAAATTACAGTACTAGCCATCATGCTAACATTTTTAGTGCAAAATTTCTACCACATACAAATGACAAACAAATTGTCTCTTGTTCGGGTGACGGTATTATTATCCATACAGGTAAGATTCTTGGAAAATTAATTAAAATCAATGATAACTTTTTCTTTGTTATTGAAGACTTGAATCGAACACAGGAATGTTATGATAATATATTTAATTGTCATGCCGGAACTACTACTTATGAAGTAATCACAGTTCCAAATGAACCATATTCGTTCTTAAGTTGTGGTGAAGATGGTACTGTAAGATGGTTTGATTTAAGAAGTAAAAGCAGGTTTGTATTAATAAATTTTAAATTAAATATTTGCTGATTAAACAAATTTTTAGCTGTCATAAACCTAGGTGTAGAGATGATACATTAATATATGGTCAAAGAGCTGTTACAGCATTAGCTCTCAGTCCAACCTGCTTTTACCACTTAGCCATCGGCTGTGCTGATTCGTCTGTACAAATTTTTGACAGGAGGTATCTCAGTTCTCAAATCGGGGGTAAGCTGCATTTACTTCAAATTATTTTTATATTAAATCAACTTTTATTTCAGATCAACAGCAGGGGCAACCATTTTGTACATTTGTCGCTCCCCATTTTGAAAACGACAGACATTACAGAATAACTTCGTTAAGTTACAGCAGAGACGGACAAGATATGCTTGTCAGTTATTCATCTGATTATCTTTACTTATTTAACGTTTTGGTAAAGATATAAACATTATTTTAATGTTTATTTTTTTGATTGTAACAATTTTTAGGAAAGTAGTACCTTACAGCTTAAAAAACCCATAAAGAAATCTTCACCTTGGGATAGGATTAAAGCAGTGACTGGAAAAAGGGAGAGAATGTCTCCGATACCTGTTAGGAGATTGAGATTGCGCGGGGATTGGTCTGACACTGGACCAGATGCTCGACCCGAAAGAGATAACAGCTCTTCACCTGCTAGTAAGTTTAATGATCATTTATATTTTACGTGAAATAAGTGGTTACTTTTGTAATTGTTCGGCCATTTGGAATTTTACGTCAAACGATCGAGATCGATGGTTCATGAGCAAAAGAGCGTTTCAAAGTGATGTCATCCCGCGCCATATTAGGTGCGTTCTTTTTGTCTGAGTGAGCTGTCAAAAAGAGCGCAACTGTTTTCAGCTGTTTACAGAAAACTTTGATGGATTTTTACCGATTTAAATATAATTCCAGAACAAAAGGTAGTTGAAGTTGGTAAATTTGTGTACTAGTATGTATTAGTTTGATTATTAGGATTGTTATCGTGTTGTATTATTGTGTTATGAAATAAGTGGTTATTTTTAGTAATCTCACGGCCATTTTGAATTTTACGTCAAACGATTGAGATCGATGGTGCATGAGCAAAAGAGCGTTTCAAGGTGACGTCACCCCGCGCCATATTAGGTGCGTTCTTTTTGACTGAGTGAGCTGTCAAAAAAA